>JAODVM010199921.1:0-30879 GCA_025400095.1 Phenganax marumi
ATGCATATTACATAAAGTACGAAGGGGGGGAGGGGGGGTACGAGCCCTATACCGGCGAAATAATATTTTGAGATATTTTCACAAAAATCCAAGAGGATAATAAAAAATAATGAAAAATTATAAAATAATAAAAATTTCATGCAGTAGTCGAAAATAGACGCACGCGGGTGACGGTAAACTGATACCTCACTTCTCTTGGTCTTATGGGCAATTCAAATGTGTTGTGCTCAGTTTTGATCTCTTGGTTTATATATGCAGTAATCACGTAATGTTGACAAATGTTTTTTTTTAAAATGTCCAGCGAGGATGATGCGTTCGTTCAAGTTCCAACTCTAGAAGAAACGATTCAGACGTGCTTAGAATTGAAGTTAAAAATGTTTATTGAGCTCAAATATGCTGCACAGGTGAAGTAAAATCTCACTGTAAATCTCATTTTTATTGAGAAGTAAAATATTACACTGGTACTTGCTGCCATTGCATAAAATCATTGTGTGTGACTGTCAAAGTTTGCCTCTGACAAGTAAAATCACTTGGGGTTTGACTAGGTAAAACATGTACTAACTAACACTCAGGCCTATTGCCATTCTACAAGGATTTAATGCTTTGAAAAACTTTTTAGGCTGCCGAAGTCCTTAATGATCTATTTAAGAAATACAATATTTATGACAAAGCTATTGTTCTCTCTTTTTATCCTGACGTATTGTACCAGGTAATTATTTTAAGAACCATTTTTACCAAATGGACACCTTGCTTATATTTGTTGCTTTTCATGACTGTGTTTCATCTGTTCACACCTAACTTTTATTGAATATGTTTGAAATTGTTGATGTATATTTATACAAAGAACTTTGATTTCAATCGGTTGCTTTTTGTTAGGTTCGTAAAGCAGATCCGAAGATCATGATTTGTCAGAACTGGATTAAACGTCATATGTCTTATAATAGGGATGGTTCTCAGATTTATAAGGAATGGTGGAAGACAAAAGTTGCAAGAGGTCTAGATTTTTTACTTGAGCTCTCAGTTCATTCATGGTTGTCGGCGATACTACGCTTTCCAATGATTATCACACATGAGAGTGAAGCTTCTGGGTAAGAGACTTAACACATGCATCTATCAACATCAGTTGCAAGTTTGTTGTCTAATTCTCCATGGAAAATTTTACAAAGGCAACAAAATATCACACTATTCAGTGGAGAGCACTATCTGCCTTTCAAAGTTCAAACAACCTGCCCAAGGTTATGACAGGCCTGGCACGTTCAAAATTTAACGCGAGCGGTCGATCACGCGCGTCATTACCTTTGCGCGCGCGGTTCAACTAATGAAATTACAAACTCTTGAAAATTAATGTAACAACTTATGCTTTATAATTCAGCTCTGAAGTATTTAAACGTTTACATAATGTTCAAAAAGTAACGTTACTTTCACAAGAAACGATTTGAAGGAGGAGTTAAACTATGTCGCTGTTCGAGAAGCAAAATTTGAGATTTGCGCGCGCGATTTTTAGCGCTCGCAGAAGCAACAACGCGCGTGCCTGCGCGCGTCCCAGTGCCAGGACTGTTATGAGCTTGCCCAACACCTTAAGATTAACTAATAGCAAGGAGATTATGAGCAGATAAAGTAGAAGATTTCTATATGAGAGTTATTGCTAAGAAGAGGAAGAGTTTTTCACTACCTCAACATTTATATATGGAAACCTGATGTCAGTCGGGTGTAGCAGCTTAAAGTAGCAGAAGTCTGGCTTGCAAGGTTATTGGCAGTTAATGTTTTACTAAATGTCTGAGCTGCTTTTTCAAATTTTTGTTCCTGACTGCCTACTGTTTTTGTCTTTTTAGATATTTTGTTCTACAGTGGGGAGCATCAAATGTTAAAATTGGAGTGTATGGAATCCAACACAAAGCCCAAAGGGATTACTTTTTGCATCTTGGATGTCCCGTGATTGTTGATAATGTTAAAGAAATGGCACAAGTATAACTCAACTGATCCAGATATGAAAGTACACAAGGTTTTAGCATTTGAATTCTAATAATTTATAATAAAGTGAAATTTAAGTATTTTTATAATTTCATGTACTGCCCAGTTTGGCCAGGGTCAACTGTAGAACTATAAAATAATACATACACATGATGCATGCAGTACTGCTTTACATGTATTGCATTATAAAATCTAATTATCTACTCATGTAAATTTGAAATACATGCAGTTCATTAATGTTATAATATCTATATTCTTCAATTTCACGAAAGCCATGTTGGTTGTGGGATAATCAGAAAGCAGATGCACCATAGAATTGTATTCCATGCTAAATTTTATCCTGTCAATGGACAAGACTTCAAAGAGGGAATAATCTACGTAGTTGTTCAAGAATCATCCAGGTCACTATGGTATGTGGTCCAAGACGTATCCATGCTGGAATAAAGCCCTGGAAATGAAAAGCAAAAGATCAATACTTCAGCATCTTCAAGGGAAAAGTGCAAAGTGGTCAACAAACAACTGGGACGTGCTGGATGCTGGAAGAAGCATATTTGCCTCAGCCACATTTTTAAAAGCATCAGAAAGTGAGGAATTGAAAATGGTATAACACCAAGAAAAGAGGTTGTGAGAAGACGTGCAATGATTTTATGGTAAAAACTGAAAACTACCTTGTAAAATCCCATTGGTCCAAGCTTTGCTGTATACCAAAAGCATTCAAATAAATTCTAAAACAGACAATATGCTCACTCTGTCATTTCTGTTCTTCTGTGAAAGAATAAACTCCTGTGTAGCTTGTCTTTACAAAGCAACTCTAAAAAATTTGCCTACATTAAACTCAGATGAGAACATCATTCTCGTTTTCATCACATCAAGAGGTTGGGTTACAGCAGTTGCTATGGTTCCCTGACGTAGAGAAGTTGTTGTCAGTATTATATTAGAAAACTGATGTCAAAAAAATCTTTCTACGTCTACTCACGGCCATAAAGCTTGATGCAAAATGTAGGATGATATTGTCTTTAAAATATCTGGGAAAAACAGAATTGAAGGTGTGAAAACACACATTAGAAAATATCACCTGTGCTACACAAAATATTAAGATATGAAATCCTACCCACTACGAAGTAGAGTTTCTTTTATTTGATCATAACAAGCAACCTAAACAATTCAGAAACTTAGTTTTACTACAACAAAATTAAGTCATAAGATTTTAATAATTTTGCATGGCACAAACAACAATATAAGCAACAGTTTGTGGATACACCACATATATTTATTATTGCAAAGCTTTTGGTCCGTTAACCCGGAGTTGCACTGACGATGGTCTGGGTTAACGGACCGAAAGCTTTGCAATAATAAATATATGTGGTGTATCCACAAACTGTTGCTTATAAAATTAACTCAATCAACAAATTTTTAAGTTGAACCTGTGTTGACGTTATCAAGGTCCCTCTGGTGGAGGTCATTGATACACCTCTCCATAACCTTAAAACACCCTCTAAAAATACAATTAGAATGGGTTGATAATTAATTAGAACAATTAATCATAGATAAGAACACTCAAATTGTTCACTTAGGATACAGTTTATTATATACCTTCTTTCCCAATTCGGTATAGGCCATCAAGTGCATGCTTGTAACTAAAAGAACACATTATCAACAAGTGTATTGATATATTTTGCATTCTAGTATCTAAATGTACCCTTGTCTGAGTTCTGGTGCTACTCTGATATCATTCTGCATTCTGTAATAAAATAAACAAACAATACATGTTTTAGCCATTAGGTAATATATCCAGCATTAGATACATGTATAATATATATGACTGTTTATAGCTCAGAATGATATTTACCGAACATTGACTATATCGGCTGGATTGCCTGCAAAGCCTCCAAGAAATCCTAGAAAGAAGGACTGGAATAATTATCTGCACGCCATCATAGAGTTCATATTACTTGTGTCAAGATGATTTGAGATTTCATAAGGTATCTCATCTTTTTATGAGTAGTTCCAAAGATGGATTCTTGTACCTCCTGTGCCCCCAATAAGAAGTTTTTGATAAAATGGTAATGGTTCTGAAAAGAAATAGCTCATTTGTAATAACACCATGTGACATTTAGGCTGGGGAAATGAGGGTAATGAGGTATACCATTTCCTTTCCTCAATCTTGAAGAGCCAACTTCATAAATACCATATCTTGTTGTGGAATATGTCAGCTAAATGGAATTAGAATGTTTGAAAATTGAAACATCAGTGTTAATTGCAACATCCAGTTGTAACAAATTTATGTAATTAGAACAAATGATGACATTGGTTATCCACTGACGGTTCAGACCGAGGTTCAGACAGAGTATACAATGAACCTTACCTGTCGTAAAATGGATGCTGACAATCCATTATAGAGTGCTAGCACTCCATCTGATTTTACGACTTTAACTGCCATCTGTGCTAGACCCATCTCCACCTTTTGTTGAGCTTGTAGATGAACCTTGGTAGAATTAAACGGACAGCTTGGGTATAAGAGGTATCCTCCTTCGTATTGGAGAGGTGTAAGTTTAATGGGAGACGTTTACATCTTGAAGCAAATAAGCTTGCTGGGACAACAAAACGTCTTCATTCAAGAGTGGTTTTGTTCTCATTAGAGGAGGGGGTTCATATTAGTTGGAGCGTGGTTTGTACTAGAGAGGTGTTCATGCTAAGACTAACAGGTTCAGATCTTGATCATGGCTTTTATACTAAGTCAGCTGAGCAGAAGACAAAATGACAACAGAATTTATCTACTATTTAAAACAAGATGCATTTGATAAATTCCAACAGCCTCTCTCTCTCTCTTTGCATTCTATCCGCCCATCTTGCAACGTGTAGGGGACCTTTCTGGCCCGACGTGATCTATAGTGTAAACTATTAATCATTTCAGTAGTAATACACATGTTTTTATAATATTCAAACCTTGAGTAAATCCAAGGGATGCGTAACACATACAGCCATGCCAGAGGCAATGCCTCCTAAATACCATCTCTGTTTTTTCACCAATACTTTATTTTGCTTCATAGTTGCCTGACACAATATGTAGTCCTACGGAGCGATTGTGACCCGCGCATGTAACTTGTATATATTAATTATAATCCACGTTGCGAATATCGCGTGAGTTTCACTCATTAAAAAATGTACAATACCCGACCCATTCTGTTTCAATTCAAATAATTAAAAATGTATTTTTATAGTAGATAAATCATATAGGTTCTAATCATGTACATGGCACATTGCACGTTTGTTTGTACTTTGTTTTGAAAAATCGGGAGGGTTGCCTATTACTACTTGTAGGGGGGGAGCAAGAGATGTAGGTCAGATGTACACGTCATCATGTTTCCTCCGATAAGTGGAACTAATACATACTGCGGGGTGCAAATTCTATTTTGAATGTATGTATTTCTGGAATAGTGTTTCTCGGCAGTCTTGTACCTGTAAGGTTATATTCTTCTGCTACAAATAGTCCCGTAAACATTATGTAATTTTTATAATTTTATTATATAATTCTCTAATGCCAAGAGTCACCTATCTCTACGGGAACACGAAGATTCTTTTCATACGTGACAAGACTCCGTCAGAGTTCGTATCAAAATCAGCTTCTGCAAAGCTCGCAAAATTTCGTATAGAACCACAAAAAATTGACCAAAAAACTTCAAAGCACAAATGAGAAAATATGTAACAATGTATTTACAATAATCTTTTTCTAATTAATATTATCTACAATACAAGTGGCAATTATACAGTATGTATAAAGTTCGCAGCAATGTATGTTTTAAACTCCAATCTATGGCCGTGTTAATTTATGACGTGAAATACCCCGGGTGCTTTTTTGGTAAATGAGCGACCTAACCAGCCTATACTAGTATTTCTAATCATATTTTACTTGCCATTGGCTATGTCCTGACAGTTCAGTTGCCCGTGTATCCAGAAAGTACTGATATCTGTTGAACTTTAGATGATAAAGTCTATATGGAGTTCACTGGTCCCACAAACAAAACTAACATGTACATTTACATGCGCGAATGATGCTGGTCTCAAAAAGAGACCAGAAACATTTTCTTAAATTCTCAGGACAAACCCAATACAACAATCTAATAGTTTTTCTATCGCTTGGCTTGCACTTCATTCCACTTGGCAGTGAACACGTTTTCTTACTGGAGCATTTTCCAACATTAACGTACCGAGGCCAAACTTTGGAGCCAAAATCTTTCCACGATGTTTCGACTGTGCAACGTGTAGCATTCCAAAGCCAAAAACGGACGTCCTCCAATTCGACGTCATTCAAGTTCATTCTCTTTCTACCCCACAGTTTCATGGATGTGTCCTTTACCTTAGCTTCATAAGCTTCGAACTCGTTTCGTCGGTCCAACTCGTTCTCATGCCACGCCTTGCTCGGCTCCGTCTCGGACATGAAGTTAGTCTCAAAACCATCTGCCAGAAGCTCCTTTAACTTTGTCGTGTTTAAATCCACCTCGCTCGGATTTCTTCGCTTTTTGCCGGGTAGTCCCCCGCGTGCTGGTATCTCACGAACTTTCCAGGTTCCTGAATCGAGCTTTTTGAAAGCTTCTTGAGAAATATTCCTGAATTTTTCATTCGGGATGTGATAAAGAGGAAAACTGCTCACCTCTTGGAAAAGCAAGAGAAGAAAAGCACTGATGAAGATCATGGTTTTGAAAGGCTTGGTAAAATGGACCTCTTCTTCGCGCGCGTGGTAATCAGCAAGTGTCTATAGGAGATGAGTAAAGGACGCAATATATACGACGGAATATATGCAAACTACTCGCGAGTCTCGGCGTCTGCGCTTTGTTCATTCGTACGCAATTAAGTCGTTAGCCATGGAATGCTCGTCCTTCTGTATATGGCAACTTGCTGTGCCATTGACTTGTCACTTGGAGAGAGAAGCCGACATTGCTGAAACCTTCATAACTTTTACCGCAATCTGCGAGACTTTATGTCCAACATGGAATTTTCGTCATGAGCAGTTTGCCTTATTATGCAGTTCTTGGAAAGTCGATCTGACGAAGTTACCTTAAAAACGTATATGATTCTTTGCGATCTATTTTTGGTAGGCCTGTTACTATAGTCACGGATTGACTGAGATTTGGCTAGAAGTCGGTTCAAGATCAAAGCAAAATGTTTCATTTTAGGAACAGGAACTTGGCACCTTTTTCTTCACTATCACTGTGATATACTAAATTTGTCACCTCGTGCACCTTCTTTCGCGTGTAATCACTTGTAATGTAACGAGAGTTTAATAATGACACGGAGAGAAGATGTTTTGTTAAGATGTTTTCAAACCATTCTACTGCTATTAAAAGCACTCTTACGTTGGTCAACATACACAGACGTACAGCAGCGTAATGCTTATACCATCTGTGCCTTACTGTGTCACGAAAAATATTCAGAAATGTTTGAAAAGAGAGCTGAGACATGTTTCGCTTTGTAGTATTTTCACTAAGTTTCCTCTGTCATCTTTGCTGGCTATACGAAGCTACTGTAAATCTGAAGTCAAAATGAAGAACTTTCTCCTAAGGTTTCTCTCGTGTTCGTAATGATAATTGAATTATCTTTTACTTCAGGCAAAAGAGTTAGTTTTCTTGTGAAAAATGAGGGCTGCATGATAAGAGATGAGTTGAAGTGGAAGCCGAGATAATGGCTCAAATCTAAGAAAAATTACTCAGAGAACAAGCAAGAAATTGTACTGAGTACTACTGTGCATGTTGCACACATCTTTTCCCCTTACTCGTCAGCTTGTTAGTTCGTTGGGACTTGCCGCTGTTTTTTATTGGATTAGCGTTGTAAATTCTATCAAGTAATCGCCTTATTATCGTTTCAAATTAATAGCAATTTAAATCGTACATCAGAGTTGACGAATCAATCCAATTCTTGACCACAGGAGGCAAACTGAAAATAATTCAAAGAGATAACAGAGAATCGCATTTCAGATTAATTGAAGACCGTTAAGATCTCCACGTTTTCCAAGCAAATCGCACGATTTCAATAAGATAAGTCAACTCTTCAATTTGGTCTTGTCTTTAGTGGTTCATGTCTTCATTGGGAACAAGTTTGTCAGAGCAAAAAGAAAGAAAGAACGAGAAAAGATATTTGTAAAGTCTCTAAACCTTTACTTGAACAAAAAAGCCTTCTCCTGCAATTAGTTTTTCTTTTGATTTGCACGGACCAAATTCTTACTAATTTTCTAGCTTAAATCAGAGGTAAAACTTGCAAACTTTCACGCTGCCATCTTGGATGGAGAAACCTGATATTTCCATCGTTCACCTTCCTTTTCATTGATTTATCGAATCATTGCGGCGTTTCTCTGAGAAGCAAATTATCAGCAAGTAAGACAGCGATTAACAAATCGTTACTTCGTTTTAATTTGTGTTGATTGACGAAGATAACTTTTCACTAACGGGGCGGAGAAATTTCTCCTCCCAGTCAATACTTCAAACACAACAAATGGTTTGAGAATCTTAAGACCCTGTGGCTACATTCCACGGAATCTTCGAGTAGAAGCAATTCACTGTGACCAGTGAAGCTAAATATAAGGGCTCTACAGACAGCAAAAGTTGCAGAAAGATTTCGAACGTCCCTTGTGTTCTTAAGCACGTAATAAGGTGGTTGTAGTAAGGTGAAGGTTCGTTACGATAGAGTGAGATCTTCTGTAGCTCAATCCTACTCGTCTTGATGAGATAAAAGGATTCGAGAACATTCGTTTTCCAGTGCCTATCTAGTACTTCATGTACCTTCGTTTTATTAGAAGAAACTAGCAATAAGACTCCTCATCCATCTCATTCTAGAGTATTCTTGTTTGCTTGATTTGTCTGCTAATAACCCCCAGCTGTTTAATTATATGTTTGTATTCTCACTCGTTCATGTCGGAAGACTATCAAACAAATTATTGTTGTTGAGCTCGACGCCAAAGATCTGAAAAGAGGCTTTGGAAACATAATACATTTCACAGATGGTTTGTCGAAGAAAACAAATTGAACACCCCTCGCTTTGTTTAGTCAGTTGTTTTTAAAACAACGAAACAAATTATTGAACTCTGTGGTGCTAGTTCCTCGAAACAGCATGGAAGATTTTCTTTGAAAATTATATCACTTGATGTAGAAAAATTGTGAATAAATCCTACGCGATGAGAAAACACGATCCCAAGCTAAGAAAAACACTTTAAGAATAGTTAATCCATCAATATCGCAGACTCAGCGAGAGAAGGATTAAAATGCAATCAAAATGTTTTGATAGGAAAGCAGTTTGGATACAACTCAAGGTTATGTAAAATCTTCTTCTTTATGACATCTACAAGAGTTGTGGGGAATTACGGCTCAAGCAACTTTGTGGATTCACGGTCGTGAACTATTTGTAAGACATATAGGAGTAAATATGCTGTTCATAAGTCTGTAGTACGAGTCTGTCTAAGAAAGGTCCTGTCTCTAAGTGAACGAACTTCTCTCGAAATGTCGGGAGCTCGACTTAGCAGGATAGGAGACTGTACGTCTGATAAAAATATTTTGTAATCCTTTTATGTCATAGCTTGCCAACTGTCAGCATCACAATATGTGCTCAGAAGGAATCTGCGAAGAAACTAACAATAACCTGCAAGCAAGATTGCTGGACAGTTTTGGCAGGAAAAAGTCAGGATTAGAAGGGAATTAGAAGGCAAATTGGAATTAGAATGGAAGTTAGAAAGACTTTCATGGCCAGGATACCGGAGTCTTCATGACGCGCGCGTCACTGGGCGTGTGTAGAACCTCGTTGACATTGAACAAGACGTCCTCGTTTCCACGCATTCCTAAAACTCCAGGCATGCTCAGATCTTATGAGATCAAGTTATTCTGAGTTCTAAATGATACTCTCTCATCGCAGTGTTTTTTAATTTTATCACACTATGACTTGATTGACTTTCTTCCCATGAGACGGTCACTCAGCCTCCTGTATGCAGACACAATGTCATAGGAACAAATTGGCCAATTGTTCATCAATAGAAGCTTGATTTAAACTTCCTGAAAAAAAAAGAATTCTAATTTTGTTACAGTTTATAAAATGACCATCTTCGCGTGTTTGATGTACGTATATCAGTTGTAAACTCTCTCTTTTCTTGATGTTAAACACGGGCCAACGCAAGATATAGTTGGAAAAACAATGTAGAAAATCACAAACTGGGCTTCTATTGTAGTCTCGTACCCATCTTAGTGTGTCAATACTCAAGGGGAAAATAGTTTTAATTCCTGAGCGCGTATCATGGTTAAAATCAGCGGAGATCTAAAGGTGGTGAAAGTTGCCACTTAGTCGCATATCTACACCTTGATATTTCAATACATCACGCGAGAGACGTTGAAGGTAAAAAAGGTGTCGAGAGAGCGCTAAATACGAGTAAGCTAAGGATTTTACAGCTTGATAAATGAGTTGAAATTCGTCGAGACAACAAGATAAGCCTCATAGCTTCTTTCTCCTCTTTTGTCGGCCACAGAAATCTGTGCGAATGTCGTGCGTTGTTGACTTTACCTGAGACGCGATGTCGCGCAATCATGCAGTTATGAGCCATAGAATCACTTTGGAAGATCGTCCAATTAGAACAGAAAGAATTTCAATATGGTACTTGGAACGATATTCCAAACATATTTCTAACAGAATGTGGAAAAAGATCTAAGCATTCGAAAGAAAAGTGGAACAACTTTTTAAGATTCGGATTGGAAGATTTCGAACACTTAGATGGCTATGGGGAAAACAAGATATTTAAAGTGATGTTTTCTAATATTCCGTGTGTATGGCATGCATTGTTGATTCAAAACAGACACGATGTCGCACGATCCAGTCAGTCGTTACGATAAAGGTTACAGCAAGGTTAAGAGGACCATTGCAAAAAAGTGCCATTAAATCAAGTAATATAACTCAAAGAGGAGAAAAAAAAGAGACATTTTAATGCTGTTTAAAGTCATGATTTACAGTGAATAAACGGTCAATACGTTTGGTCGTTTCATTTTGAAACATTCGTCACATCTTATTTTTCCTAATCTTCATCTCATAGCTGTTGATGCCATTTCCAACGAGGTCCAATTCTATCGTCTTCTGCCTTTGATCCCACACTACTTACACTGCTTATGTTAAAAAGCTTGCAGTAATCTTTGCTTGTTTGAGAGAGCTAAGCACGGCGGCTTTTTTAAGGATATACAGGTCAAGTGAGATTCTTAATATATACAAAAGTTGTCTTTAAATTGCCCGACATGGAAATCTTAAAGATCATAATCGTCGGCATGAACAGCACTTAAGATATTAAGTAGCTTATATGATGCAGCTTAGTTCTAATCTTCAGCGCTGAAGTTGATGTGTAAAGTTTTCATATCCCGAGTCCCACACAGGTGGCTAGCAATCAGGAAAGGATATACTTAAACTTGGAAACTCCTACAGATGTTAGAAGACGAGAATTATTCTAAATCCTATGCCTGGTTGGAACGTGAAAAATTCTAATTAGCTAATTATAATGTCCAAGAGCTCATTAGCGATTTACGTTCCATTTGGAACGTTTTAGTCCCATTAAGAACGCACTTATGCTCGACCTGGAACATTTTAGTTCCATTTAGAATAGTTTGACTCGTTCTATGTTCGTACAGCTATAAAAGGGCATGAAAAATTGGACTGCATAAAGATTGTGATCATTTCGACTGAATTACTTCTCACGGACACAACTTACTTAGTGTAGCTCGAGGCGTGTTTTCGTAAACATGATAATACAGATAATGCAGAATTTTCGATGAGTCTCGAAACAAGTCAGGAAACGCTTAGCGTTTGGGTATCTTCAAGGCAAACACAAGAAAGTTTACCGCGTGTGTTTTGATTACGCAAAATTCCTGAGAGCAATTGTTTGCTTTGTGTCCGCCCACCCCACTCTTCCGTTTTCTAATTAATATATCAAATACATTCAACAAGGCATTACGACGCGCTCGCACTAAGCCGTTGCGCAAACACAGATAATTTAGTAACTATAACGCTTACCACATAGCCCAACAATTGCACACATATAACTCTCTCTTTATTTAACACCGTGAGAATAAATATAAGATATTTACATTTTTTACACCGTTGGTTACATAAAATAAGATAGAACTACATATATTGTAAACATGCTATCATTTTCTTATGAAAACTTCTCATTTTCGAACAGTTGTATAGTTTTACATCGAGAATTCACCTGCTCACAGGAGTGCGTGTTGTACAAGGTGCTCATTGGTGGCAACGTGTTGGTTGGAAAATGAGGTGTAAATTAGTCTTTCCTGCGGAGGTAATTCGTATTTTACAAACGTCAACATTTGTACAGCACACCATTCAATGAGCGCGTTTTAAAACTAACACGCCAAGAATATAGCGCGCATCTATCAGCATTTGCCTTTTCATCAAAAATCCCACGGTCTAAATCATTTTAGGACGGAAACAAGGTTAAATCAATACCTGACAAACAAGGAAGAAAATATATTTCAAAATTCCAATTAGGCTAAGAAGATAACCTTTCTCAAGCTGTTTTCTGGCTGGCATGATGTTAAAAACAGTGATCGTTTGTGGTATCAGTCTAAAATGGCATTAGAACAAATGCAGTCATTCATATCTAGCTTCAAAAAACATTGCTGTCATTCTTTCTTATTGTATTTTTGCGCTCATCACAAAATGGACTCGAAGAGCGTGAAATCACCTGGAGTCTACAGCATTGAAACAGTTTAAATAATACAGTTCTATTTATATGTTCACAAGTATACATGGTCACGAATTAAATATAGTATGCGCGTGTGCAAATTCACCGTCCAAAGCTGCGAGCACGAGTTCGTTCTGGAACGCAGGTCGAACAATTTCCGTGGTCTAAGCGGACATCCAACAAACTTCGAATTCTTAAAAGAATTTCGAATGATGTTCCGATTCGAAATCGAACCACCGACAAGCTTCTAATTCGAAATCGAACGTCCGACAAAGCTCGAATTTGAACGCCCAACAGGGTTCTAATTAGAAAAGGAACGGTGAAATGATTTTCTTAAGTGTATCGCCGTGTTCGAAATACATAGCTCAAGGGACACAGCATGCATCGTGCGGCAACTCGTCACTCGGTGAGTTGAATCACAGAGAATTAGTGTTATCCGTTTAACACGAACATTTACATTTTTCTATAACGTCCGTCGGATAAGGAACCCAAATACACTTTCTTCCCTTCATGACTCGAATCTGTTCACTGCACACCCAGTAAAGTGTGTAGATCCTCTTGTATTTAGATGGCTTGCATCGCATTCCTGTAGGATAGGAGCAAGTGTTTTTTATCTGACATTGACCAACATTCACGTATCGTGGCCAAATTGTTGGACCAAAATCTTTCCATAACGCGAGCACCTGACACGATGATAAGTTCCAAAGCCAGAATCGAAGTTTCTTACTGGCGCGAGCACCGAGTTCTCGCTCCGAACCAGGCACTGTAAAATGAAGGTTCCTCAACTCTGAGGGCATTCGCGCGAGAATCTCACGTCTTGAGAGAACGTTTTCAACATCCGTTGTCAAGTTTTCCTCTGGTTTCTTTATCGACATGTAACGTGGTTCATATTTCTTGATGAGTTTGTGCAGTTTCTTCGGATCTGTATCCAGGAGGCTTGGCAATGGAGCTGTATTTTTCCATCCACGGAAAAGCAACGCTGGAGGATCTCGCCATACTGTGTGTTCTTCAGCTTTCAACGGAAACTTCGATCTTGATTTTAGTTTTAGACTTAGCTTGACACTCCGAGTTGATCTCGAATTGAGAATTGCTAGAAGTAGCAAAAGGACTGACGCACGTTGCAACGTAGTGAACATTTTGTTGTACTCGGGTGAGAAAATGTATAAGTGATCTGTTTCTTTCGGTGGTCAGAGCAGTAATGCGCGAAGATCAATTGGTCTGAGATTTTTGTAGACAGGCTGACTAAGACGTCCAGCAGGGATTATGTTGTATTTTTATCTTTATTAAGTTCCCCGGAGAATGTAAATAAATAGAGTCGTTATAATCTTCCGGTTTTACCATTCGCGAAATGTGGGAAGGACTAAACATTTTTAAGGTCAAAAGGTGTGCAAAAACATCGCACGCTTTGCGTGATCATACAAATAACAACGCGGAGAAATTTCCAAAATGTTTGGAGTGCGACCAAGTTGTTGGGTTGTATTATAATAATCGGTCTAAGTCAGGCCCGCTGGAGCCTTTGATAGATAAAAAGAGGGTTTCTTTCTCATGTTGGCTCCATCTTTAATACTAGACTTTCCTATCTGATCAGATTAAATCATTACCCAGGAAACAGGAGGCGTGTTGAACGGGGGGTGCGATCATTTGCCGCCTCTGGGGAAACGCGTCGCTCGCTCCTGAGAATTTTATACTAGATATCTTTCTCAGTTTTATACTACTATCTATCACTGTTGCTTATCCAAAAGTTCTCAATCATATCGTAGGTTTATATATAAGAAATGCGGTTACCGGAACGTGTTCCTTGCTTTAAAAGATAAATCACTTCCTAGTTGGGATTCATTTGTTAGCTTTTGTTCCTAACTCTTGTACACAGCATTACACTTACACAGAAACATACACATCTCTAAAAGTCCCTCTGACGTTGATTATCTTCTATGGATGTGGACGATCATCTTCACCGGACTTCACGGGCGACAATGCATGATCAAGACTTGGTAGAAATCCGTCCGGTTTGTGAAAAATGAATCTCAGTTCGTGATTCACAGGCTGAAGTGAAATTCCCAACACTACGGCCAGACTTCTTGACCAGAGCCTAGCTGTGCATGCTTGTATCATTTGTCACATCTCATTCATTGTCTCTCGTATCCCGCAGTATATCGAAGCAGCGAGCTAGTTGTGTGCGGTTACATCTCGTGGTGAGAGAGAGAGTGCAATAAAGGCCAAGCTACACCGAAAACGATTTAGCAAAGCGGCAAGAATTTTCGATTTTCAATTACATTTAACTTTAATCTTGTTCTATATTTTTCAAGTATTCGGAAGCATTTTAACTATTTTAGCTGTGTGGTCTCCATGTCTTGTAAAATTCCCTTCCTAAAATACCCTGAAGGTTCTAGTCAGTCTTAAAAACTGATAATTCGCGCCGCGTTGAACTGTCTGCTTGGGCCTTAAGAGCGAGCTCTGAACGGAAGACACGATTCAAGCAAAGTAGTTGCCACCGAGTGGCAGACCTGAGGGCAAATATATTCTTTACATAAGCCAACAGGAGAAAAATCTCGGCAAAACGCCCTTTTTACAATTGGCCCTTGACGAGGTGTTGGAATAAATTGCTCTCTCTCTCTCTCATGAAAAATTCTTTCATTCAGATGAAACAATTTGGTATTAGAATTAAATGCTGTTTTTGTTATTTGTGAGTAACATCGGTTACAAAAAGTGTTATTTATTTCTCTGCAGCTTGGCGGTGTGAGGATTGGTGTTTAATTAGTTGTCAACATGCAGCTTGTGAACAACATGTTGTCAACACGAGAATTGGTATATTAATTAGAATATGATTAGAATTACTAACTGCGATGCTGAGTACCTGGAGACCAGCTGGCTGTTGCGCGTGCTGTCTTCTATTCCGGGAGTAAACGGAGACTTTAATTAGAAGCGAATTAGAAACTCGAGGGCGCTAATTAGAATTTCAAGGGAGCTAATTAGAACGCCGAGGAAACCTGGAAAATAGACTGCATGCAAACTGCGTTCTAACCAGATTTTCACAGCCGTCAATTGCATTAGTTTTAGACAAGGGGCTACAGGTTTTTATAACTTGATGGATAGTACAACTTCAATGAAGATGCAGTCAATCGCACAGTTTACTGATTGTGTAGCTAACTACCCATAGCTTCACTGATATCGGGTGATGTAACCAAGTCCGAGGATTTAAGGTTTATACACTTATGCTGCGGAAATCTTGAAAATAAGACTAAAAATAAATACTCTGGTTGATTGACCCTCCAGTCATCACTGTTATATATATTTAATGAGAACTTTGCTGATAGTAAAGATGTTCGGCGTAAATTAATGCTCTAATTGTATTTGATTCTGAATTTACCACAAATTAGAACATAAGTGCAAATTAGATCAAAATTAGAAATCTGCAGTATGGTAAATATAGCACAAAGAAGACTATAAATATGATTTTCGGTAGAACTTTGCGGTTTTACCTTTGAACACAGAAATGAAACCCCCGAGTTAGCGAACAAAATAGCATCAGCGGAGTATAGAGAGAAGATTTCTAAGAGATCAAAGTGGGCGGCAATAATGGAAAGGCTGGCCCCTCCATCTTCAATGTTAAAAATAAAGTTGCTTACGATTTAGCCAATACCATGCAAAAAATTGTGTCGTTTATTCTGTTATAAGCGAAATGAGTCCTCTACAAGGCACTATATGGTAGAAAAAAGTTTGTTGAAAAGTAACATAAAGTCGGTTTGTAAGTTGCTCCAGTTGCCCATAAATGTCACAAAGACGATGTCATGATTGTTTCATTTTGGTGTAAGATACTAAATAGAGATATACTCAGTGGACTGTAAACTGTTCGACTGTGGGTGAATGATTCTGGATTAAAATGCAGTAGTAATTAACAACCATGAATACTCAGTACATATCAATTTTAACTTATGCTTGCGGTCCTTGACGTTGACACGTTGATGAAGAAAAATGATATAGTAAAGTCGGCCAGTCAGTGCGTCTGTTTCAACATGAAAAGATCTAACGACTAGATGAATGTTTGCCGAACAATTAAACGGCATTTGAGCAAAGACAATAGCTCTGTAGGTTGTTTTTTATTGTCGTTGTAGCTTTGACAAGAGTGCCAGCGATCCTGCTGCGCTCAAACTGTACAACAAAACATCGGAGAACAAAAAGTGTAGGCCGGTTAGAACAATGCAAGCCTCGCCTCTCTGAAAATAAACTGCACGCTATTTTAGGAATACCAAACAAGACAGATCAAATCAATCGCTCGTGTAATTCCATTACATGGAAAAATTAGTAACCGTGCCAAGGCAAAGCGTCACAAGTGGGTTTTTGTGCAAAAACGTTTTCTTTGATTCTAACCCTTACTACCACAAACCAGAACTAGGGACATAACGTCGTGTTGAAAAGCATATAGAGAAATAACATAATGGAGAATTTTATGGACATAGTTTTCTAGTCAAAAATTAAAGTACCAGAGCTAATTATTTCGAAGGCTTTTTTTGTAGCTACTTTAAAAACATCTCTATACATGCTTAATATTTACAAAGCAAATGTTCAATCATTGTTCTCTATTATCCAGAATTACTTCAACTATTTCCAAACTAGTTTGAGGTCATTTCAAACTATTTCACTAAAAAAGCTCCTCATTATAATAGCATCAACAAAACTTTAGAAAATACTCTTGGTTTTCTCCCTATTCGATCTCCTTGCTCACCAACATTTGCACTGGCATGCAACAACTGATACAACCACATCTCTCTTCCAACTGCACCGTTGCCTTCTTTTCTTCTTCCCCGGTGACTTGGCCCGAGGTCTCTTGCGACGTCTTTTGCTCTTGCACGTGTTCACCATAATGTGTTTGAATGTAATCTTGGAGGGCTGGCAAGAGCATCTGACTTCACTTGATGAGCACGGCGATGTTTCACAAAACCCAATCTGTAATTGCAAAATATACACAAGTTTATGATTTTCGGTTATATGAGAGCAAGTAGATGACCTTTGTTCATAACTGGAACACCATATGACACGCCTGTATGCAATGAATTGGTACATATTTGTAAATATTGGGTATTCCGTACACATTATCCATGCATTATTCACATAGATCAATTCGATAAAAACGTAATTGCAGTAGCCAATCAGAGACGAGGATTTTGAGGCGGGAAAACCTTTCTTCTGAAGTGAAAATTTTGAACGCGCACTTTTAAGAACATTTAAATAATAGTTAAGCGCTGAAAAGCTCGATAAATAGGCCTTAAATAAAGAATTAAAACACAAAACAAAGAAGGTATACATGAATGTCATTGTGTTCACCATTTCAAGTGACAAAATGGTGTCGGAAGCCTGACTAATTTACGAACCAACAACTATGTTGGAACAGTTTTCGTTTATTCGCGTTGTTTTCAAGGCTGCTAACCAAACATTATCCCAAAATATTGCTCCTTTTATGTTTGGGGAATGTTTTTCAATCGAAATTTTGTTCAAATTTGTGTAAGAAATACAACCATGGAAATTCTTCGTCGTGTTTTTGTACGACGCCAGTTGTTGTGAATTCTTCGAGCGTCCAAAGTTGAATTTTAGTCTATTAAAGTTTCATTCATATTTGTCCATTAACAAGCGAGCATGAAGCGTTTTTTTTTCATCGCGAATTTTCGAACGTTTTTGTGCGGAATTGTTGGAATTTTTTGAATTTGTACGGCGAAATTTTTCTTTGTGGACATATTAGCTCTACTGACTTTTTTTCCAAATTTCATAGGCATGGCTGGCATGGCAAACGGGGCCCCTACAAAGCATTTCTCTGGATTCTAAAGCTGGAGCCAAGAAGAAAGGTATGATATAATGGAGTATTTCGTATGTCTTTTTGGCGACAAGTGAACAATCGTGTTGATTATAACTGGCAATGTCAGTAGAATGGTTCTAATTTGGCAATATCAGAGTAAAATGGTTCTAATTTTGCAATATCAGAGTAAATGGTTCTAATTTGGCAATTTCAGAGTAAAATGGTTCTAATTTTGCAATATCAGAGTAAAGTGCACGTGTGCATGGAAGAAGTTTTTGTATTTGAAACTTTGTTGATATGTGGCGAACATCTTCGGCTCTAGCGTTCGCTTGACCAATATGATTTGGGGGAAAATCATATCTGTACATAAAATATTTCATTGATGACAATGCGTCATATTTCCGTAATTGCGGAATAATGAATTATTTCAGTTGTAAGTTAATGCTGTTGTTCAAACCAAAATCGGGTCCACAAAACATATACAGAGAGTCATTTAAAGTGAAATTCTGTAATGTAATATGGTCTGATATATGCTGTGTGCTCCCCACCAGGACAAATCCCTTGACAACTAGGTTGTGATGTCTACAACGTGTGGATTAAGTTTAAATGTTATTTAAACTTAAAACACAAAATATAATATTAATGCGCACTAGAAATTATTGATAGAGAATGATTATTAAAAAAAGCGGAACGCGAACAAAAAACTATGGAAATAGAGAACGGTACGCGGAAATAAGAAACGCGGATGCATGAACAAGTCTAGCTTAAAAAACAAAATGGCGTTATCCTAAAAAATATTTAAAAAACAAAATGGCGTTGTTCAAACAACATGTTATCGTTTTACTTATTCAAGTGCAAATGCAATGCAAACATGTCAATGAACCAATAAAAAGACCACAACATCTGCTTCGGTTGCGAGTAGATCGGAAGATGTAATTGAATCACAGAACAAACCGATTTCTTACGAGAGTAATTTCCAACGGAAAAGACCATCCCTAAACTCAATGTAGTTTGCTTAAAACAGTTTAGGTAAAGAAAATCAGCGTTCAGTGGCAGCGAGAATCAAGTGTTCATTAAAATCCGTGAAATAAAATGTTACTAGAAAATATAACTAAAAAAGAGACCCTCTCAAAATTTTCCGTAGCCTTCGTATAAGAATTAAATCTTCTCCTCACGAGACAAAATAAATCAAAGAATTTTTATACTGTAAGATAGAGTATAAATTGTAACATTATGTGATATACCAATTGCTGGTCCCGTACTACCATCGTACTTGTTATTACCATGAACGTTACAAATCATGGTTCTAAGTCTATCCTTACCTTGACTTGTTGTGGGAAAGTATGACTGCCTAAATCTCGTTTTTCGTAACGTACTTGACATGTTTTTATATTTCTCACTCCTGTGGTGGACTGAGTCCTTTGACTGCTACGATTCAAATATCTTCCAAATATTTGCTGGAAAAGTTGAAAAGATTTCTGGTACATACTTGTGCCATTCTGTTTCCCATTCTGGCTTACTTTCGTTGTCTTCCGAACGCTTACAATTTTCATTCCTTTAGAAGTTTGCATCGGTGAAGTTGTGCTGTTTGATTTTCTTTCATACACATCCTGGCTTTGGACATTTGCTAAGCCGCATAACAGCCAAATGAAACTTACTAGTAACGTTGCTTCCATGGCCTCTGTGGTACGCTTTTTACCACTCTAAACTTAAAACTGTTAGGTGGCTTGACCGTATTTATGTAATTCTCCAAGGAAATCGAAGAACGTAAACATTTTATGGGGATGGGAAATTAAGCTTTATCCAAGTCAAAACAAAACTATATTTAAAAACAATGAGTTCTTTCATGACACATGTTTTTCACATTGATTCAAGAAGTTTCATTTGCCAATTGTATGTAGTATGGAACCAATGGACAAAGTTTCGTCATACATTGTTACTCAGTTTTTTTCCTTTAATCAAAGTCTGCTGCATTTGAACGTTTGGCGGTTGTAAACTGTAGCTGGAAAATTATTGGTATTGGACTTTTTAAATGCTGGAATTTTCTTCCGTGAACTGACGAAAAACATTCAAAGCCACGCTCAGATTTTTCCACGAACACAACAAATTCTTTTGCATACTAAAAACAATATTCATAACATGTCTCACAAAACCTAGACACCAGGAAATTAGGACGAGTGTTGAGCCTGATGACATCAGTATGACGTCACACGCCGATTGCCACAAAACAGTTCCAATAGTTTGAAGTGAATTTTTGGAGTTTTTTAACAACATTGACATGGCGTTATTTGGGTTAAGTTGAGGGCTTTAGATTCTTTACATAGTCTCGATTGCTTTGCGCCAAGCACGAAACAATATTAAGACTAATGATATTATTATTGCGCTAACCTATCCTCACTTAACATCTTTGTGATAGCTATCACTTAAGCAGAGAAACATATGATAAGAAACCCATTATAGATGTGGTCGAAGACACAACAAAACGTCTCGAATTAAAATCACAAAACAAGTTTTTTTAGTACAGTAGTATATTACACTAACAATAGTTTTTTTCACATGAAAGCTTTCAATTTTATTTATAAATAAGATAATTGTTCAAATAATTTTCTAAAATGTTTTGGAATAATTGCGCCTTTTTTGGTCTTGTTTCCTGCAGACGCTCCGAGGTGGAAGTGGTCTCGGAGAAAATTGTTTGACTTTTTCTACTCTTGGCATAGATTTACGATATGGCTAAAAGAGTTTAGCGTCATATTAATTTTAAGGGCCATGAGTGTACGATAAGTCTTGAAGATGTAATTATCGTTTTAAAGATCTCTATAATTCGATCGTTGCTCTTATTTGAGGTGTTTGACTTTAGCTTTCTTTCTATGCTTTCGTAATATCAAAGGTGCTTGAATTTTCCTTTTAATGATGATATGCTTTCTTGTATTGCTATCAATGAGTGCAGTTCGATCCACTCTCGCCTCTTGGCCATTTTGTTGTAAATCTCTATTCAGCGTTTGTGCAGGTTTTGTTTCTGCTTGTACATTCTCAATGGTTTCATTTCGTATATTTTGCCTAGTATTCTCTGTTTCTACAGCTTTGCTATTCGCGATTTCATTTTCAGTAACTGGATATTTTTTAGCTGGTTCTTCCAAAATGTTTTCGTTTGAAACGCGTTTCCTTAAGACGGGTTTTTCAACTAGAAGTTTTCTCTGATCAGTCAAACTGATATTTGATCTTACTTTCGCTACATTTGCAGCATTGTTTAAAATTTTTCGTTCACTTCTGCGGACTTCCTCATTTAGTACCCGTTCCTCTTCCCTAAGGGAGTTTCGTTTCTCCTCTCTGTCATCTCTAAGCACATCTTCTTGTGGTTTCACTTGCTTTGGGGGAGTTGCATGGCCATCGACAGCCTTCAAACCTACGTTTCCAGGCTGACTTCTCAAGCCTGCATTTTCAGATTCCTTTCCTAAACCAGTATCAACAGGCTGTTGACCTAGACCTGCATTTCCCAGCTGATTTTCCAACCCCGCATCTACAAGTTGCCGTTTTGTATCTTGCGTTTTGTCAGGCAAAGCAGGCTGCAGTTTCACACCCCCTTGGACAGGCTGCTGCCCTGGGTCAGGCAATCGTACCACAACGCCCTCTTGAGGTAACACTGGTTCTTTTCTTGATTCTTCCACAACTTGTGCAGTATTTCTTTGCGAGATTAAAATCTTTTTTTCTTCAGTAATGCTATTCTTCTGTTCTTGCAGTGGAAAGCTATGATTGGATGTCACTATTCTTTCCGACAACGACCCCTCAATCTTTTTCAATGCCACAGTAGGTTTGTTAAGAGTCGTTTCGTTTAGTTTCGTGGTTGGTGGGTGAAGAAGGATTGGCCGTACAGGACTGATCACAGGATGCAACTTCGCTGTGTTTACTTTACTTTCACTTATACTCAGCACTGAAAATGTACTCAAACATAACAGACACAGACCAAGGACCAATAACACCTGCAGGAAAAGAGCTTTGTTACTCGAACAGTGTTCTCATGATGATTTTCAAACATTTCAAACCTTGGCTTCCATTTTTGAGCTGTCTTCTCTCGCTAATTTAAGGAAGATGTATGCAGGTAGAATGAACGTCAACAATGCGCCCATGGTCGCTCCAACCAACGCCATTACAAACTCCACTAAAAGATAACGAATATGAGTAAACTTGCATCATTGGTTTATTCGTAATTTTCAAACCACATTCCGTTCTCCAAGAAGACCTACAGGAAGAAAGAACCTTCAGGAATTACTTACCATTTGGAAAAAGAACTCCACATATAAATGCTCCAATGATAAGGCACAATGTAATCATAACAAAACGTTCATGAGGTATGTATGTCCCTCCAACTTGGGAGCCATCTTTAGAAAACATCTAGTAGAAAATATCCATTACTACAGTTACATTGCCCTCGGATCATTTAAGCACAACGTAATTTATTTCACTAAGAAGAAACAAGTGTTCTAAGAATGGAAAAGCGTTCTAACAGAATGTTCTAGAATGAAAAAGTGTTCTAATGGGATATTCTGGAATTGAAAAACATTCCAAAAAGACGTTCTAGGATAAAAAAATTCTTAAAACGAAGAAAACCTTCCGCCTCGGAAAACCAACCTTTGCCGAAGAAATCAAAGAATTAATGCTTGCTCGACATGGAAATACCAGCAATGGAAAACTAAGAATCGTAGAAATGCAAAATCCTAAAAACATTACGGATAATTTACTTTGCTAACTTGCTCTCTGTGCGGAAAGCGTGCGCGAAATACTGCCTGGTACCTAAGCGAATAAATTCAGAAATAAAGTCATGCTTATAGTTGTTTAATAGATCTCCATCAACACCATCTTCATAGTACATGACGTAACCAGAAAATCCAACCTTCAATTGAACAGAAAATATCTCAATGAAATATTGCTTGTTTATAGTGATGCTATCTTTAAGAATCTTGTATTAACATACTATGAAGGAGAGCAAAAGCACAATGTCCATAGCGGTGTTCACAATATGTTCCATTTTCTTTCCTGAAGGCTCAGGCAATGCCTCGTACAAGACAAAGATTACACTACAGCAAACAAAGCAAATCTACGATGACTGTTTATGTAACTTCAGATAATAACCTTAAATTCACTGAGTGGCAAAGCTCTCTTCCTGAAGAATAAGATAATCTTGAGTATGAGTAAAACAATTACTACAGACCCTTTCCACTCAATTTCATCAAACTCACGTTTGGCAAAGAAAAGATATGCCAAAGATCGGCAAACATTGTAAAACTCCATCGGGTTTCCAAAAGTTGATGCCATGGACCCAGTCTCCTGAAGCTATTCTTGGCAAAGTGCTAAAGAATAACTTAATAAAAAACAGGAGGATTTAAATAGCTTTGATCTTTGACACAATTGGCACTCCAAGTATCGATTTTACTCTTTCTAAAGCCAGATTGTTTCGCTCATTAAATCTTATTTATTTCCTACATAGTTATCCTACCTGTAATACAAATATAGTGTATATTCCAATAGCAACTTTACTGGCACTGCTAAGACTGTTGATATCTTTCACTAGTGCAAGTGGTAATACCACACCAAGCCCAATAGCAGCAATCAAAAATGATCGTAAGCTCCATGTTTTCTAGATGACAAAATGATAGAGAGTAATGACAAGAATTTGAGAAAATGGATTCCACTTAATGTGCATTTTACTCTGTCTAAAGCCAGATGATTTAATCATTTAACGTCATGCAAAACAAAATATATGACTAACACCTTACTTCAATGCCAAAGATGCTCGATACGACTGCAGGTGAAACATCACCGATTATAACAAACCAAGTGATTGCTGTGCCAACTAGATATCCTATAAGACTAAAATAGCAAAAAGTGTAGAAGCGCATGACAGCACAGCAGAAGTGTCAACCTGTATTAGTTCTGTAAAGCATTACTAGCAAAATACCTCATTTCAACTATAAATTTTCCTAAAAATCCACCAACGTGGAAACCTGAATGAATTAAAAGATCAAAAACTTAAGTGGTAGCGAAGGTACTAGATGAGTCAAAAACAACAGGGGCTAAAATAAACCCACCTAGTGACTCAAAGTCTCTCTTTCGAGATATTTGAGCTGATCGTAGCAAGAGACTGCAGGATTTTTTTGATGCATATGATGCTCCAATGAGAAGTAGGGTGCCGAGGATTAAGCCACACTGCAAGCACAATTTTTTTACAAAATAAAACTATTTAGCTTTTTCATTGGCTAATCAATTTAATTGAATATTGGCTACGGTTGAATACAGTATTTTATAAGCGCTAAAATCACTATACCAATACAATGTAGTATACAGCATAAAACAAAATCTATCTAGTGGCTTATAATAAAACGCAAAACATACAGTAATGTATTGTAGTATTATATATTTATAGTAAAATTACCTGATGAAAACAGTATGGCACGGCTAAAACTGTCACACCGAACGCGGTATTGACCAGATTGATAACAAATGATCTCGACATTTTGGGCAAACGGTAGCGTTGAGATGTTGACGTTACATTTTTAAATTCTCATCACGTTAGATTATTATTAGAAAATATTGCGTAAGTATTCGCTACAGTGATTCGCAACATTGAATGAACCATGGAATGAACATTGCAGTCATTGTTTGGTTTTGCAACGTGGAAATTTTTTGTCAAGTTCCGAAGGCAAGGAAATTTTAATCGACTCAAAGATTTCCGAATATTTGTGAAAACTTGAGAGATGTTATAAATAAACCATGACAAGAAAAGTCAAAGGCACTGCAGAGAATTTACTACTTCATTTCAAAGAAAGCTTTGAAAAATGTTTTGGAGTTTTTTTGGTGACCATATTTTTTAGAAAATTACTGACTTGGATTCATTATGGAAGCTTCACCACCCGTCGCTTCGTTCCCAGTTTTCTGGCATAGGTTCGCTCTTTTTTCCAAAATGGTGAGTGTTTGTGTATAAGTTTTAAAACGTAGAATAATCTATAGAGCACCTCATCCATCCTTTGTATTTTGCCCAATTTTATGATAGAATTCCACAGAAAGAGATCTTTACGTATCACTTTTGTGATTATTTCAGGGAATAGACATCAAACATAAACACCAAAAGAAAAAAGGCCGCCAAGACCCAGTCTCGGATAATATATATCTCCGTCTGCTGGTGAAGGTATAACTTATAATGTTATAGAGTATGATTAATTTTCTTGTAGTTGAATTTAGTGGAAAATGCCCAAACATATATTCTTACATTTTAAAAGTTGTTATTTTTTCCGTAGCTTTACAAGTTCCTAGTTCGACGTACCGATGCTAAGTTTAACAAGGTTATTTTGAAAAGGCTTTGTATGAGCAAGGTCAATCGTCCGCCTCTCTCAATTGCCAGACTGGTATGTTTCCACTTGAATTATCTTAAGTTTCCTTTTGAGAGTATGTTGCATACAACTTATCTTATTGTAGCCCAATTGTACTCTGAAGACATTTGTTTTCATGCCTAGGTAAGAAAATTAAAGCCTTATGGTTTTGATGGCAAAATTGCTGTCATAGTAGGAACAGTCACTGATGATTTGAGGATCTATGAAATTCCAAAAATGACTGTAAGTTTGGCTTTGTATTGATGGAGTCTGTATTTCATTTGTTAACATTTGTGGAAATTCTTTTAAAATCTATTTTCTACTTTCCAGGTTTGCGCATTGCACGTGACTGATGGAGCTCAAGCTAGGATTTTAAAAGCGGGTGGTGAAATAATCACGTTTGATCAGTTGGCTTTGCGGGCACCAAAAGGGCAGAACACTGTGTTATTGCAAGGTATCTGTTTGTGTTACAATTGCAGGGTCCGAATTATTGTCAAAAATGAGCTTCGCTTCTTTTCTTTTCAAATTTTACGTTAGCATGCACATTGTAGCTATACCCCCCCCAATTTTCAAAAATATCACATGAAAAAACTCACGACTTGCACGTAACGCGTCGACAATTACCTGTCTGCAGCTCTAAATTGAGCTCACAAATGCAAATAAAAAATGAAGGCTACTGAATGTCAAAACGTTAGTAAATAGTTACATAAAAATATATATTTCATCTCATATTGTTTAATAGTACATCTCAAACCATTTATAAGGCTCTGATATGAAACATAGGAAAGTGGAATGTACAGTAAAAACTAGCTTCGCAATTTAACTAAATTGCTTCGCAAGATTGTGCAATTTTCAAATCGCTTCGCGAATTGTGATTTGCGAAGCATTAATTCGGACCCTGAATTGATACCATTCTAATAAGTTATACCTACTATTATCATGCAACTGAATATTCTAATTAGTGATAATATTCTAATTGGTGTTATTTGATGCATTCTAATTAGTCATTAGAATGATTATCTTTGGGCATGATGAACTCGAACACGACGGTCTTCAGATAAATTGTGTTGAAGATGTGTTTTCTGACCCTACAATCATCATGCATGCAAATTACAAAGGGACTTATACAAATTGCAAATTATAGGGACTAATTGTTTGTTAATGTAGGACCACGAAAGGCGAGAAAAGCTGAACGCTATTTTGGTCTTGCTCCTGGTGTCCCTCATAGTCATACACGGTATGTCCCCCGCCTAGTTTTGATGAACTTAATGTTTTTAAACTTCTGTGGCAAAGAAGTAATTCTAGCTCGCTTTGCTGACGCTTGTCTTGTTTATAGTGCCCGTGTTCGTGCCAAAGGTCGTAAATTTGAGCGTGCTCGTGGTCGTCGTAACAGCAGAGGATACAGAGCTTAAACACTGATGTATGGACAAATAATAAAAGGCTTTAACCTTGTCTCATTTTGTGTTTATTTGGTCTTGCAGTTTTGCCATGCAGCATTTTTAAGATAGCTTGTTTTTTTTCATAAATAGTAAAGTTTATTTCTGAGATAACATTAAACAACATGGGAGATTATTTACAGGAAAACATTATTCATAGTTCTTCATCAACGATTTCTGCTTTTATCCTCCAACCTGTTCAAATATACCGTACATTAATTGTCGTTATATTCTTCTTTATACGACACAAGATTGGAGACTGTAAGACATGACTACATACCATCGATTTCCAAGCCGTCAGTTGAAACTTTCAATAATTCACCACTCATGACGTTGGCCATTCTAAAATTGAAGTAAATGTGTGATTGAAAGTTAATCACTGGTTAGTTCTTGGCAATTAGTTTGCTATTTTTAAAAAACTAAAGTCTCACTTCAAAACACATGCTTTAGTAGTGTCATGTCTTTCTTTGAAACTGTAAGATAACATTTCTCCATATGGTTCCACAATCTCTTGAAGTTCCTACAAATAGCAAATAATTTTGAGCTGCCAGATAAATGTAATTAGAGGCATAGCTGTGATATGATACCTCTTCAGTGAAAGCCAAGGGAAGGTTTTCTAGCAATATATGGCATGGTTCCATGTCCTATAAAGAAATGTAAACATCAATATATACTGCCTTCCAGATTGATGTTGCACCCAGTTCTCTTTACTCCATCTCACGTCAAATAACTGTACTTATCATGAAAGATCTCTGCATCTGCCTTAGGATTCTGACAGCACTACCTCACTTGTTGACAAATCCACTGAACCATCACAACTCTCTGTCGCAACATTCATTTCTATTGGGATTTCAAATTCATTATCTTGGTGATATAAGTCTACTTTACTACATGAAGTGTCAGGTTTTGAAATGCCTGTGTTACCACCTTGCATTGGAGATAAGATATCATTTGTGAATTTCTCTTCCTCAATTGTAAATGCTCGGAACTTGTTACACTCTTTACTATCTGTTACATCTGTAACCTGAACTTGTTCTATCTCATCACAAACAAATGTTTCATCAATTAAGTGTTTGCAGACTACGCCATTCTTAAGTGTTTGTTCATTGTCTTCATTATCCTCTTGAATATCATCTGTCAAATTTTGCTGCCCTGTACTGCCTAACATTTTGTCTTCTTCATCCTGACAACCTTCACTTGGGTTAGTAGCAGTTTGATGGTCATCACTACAAAAACTATCTTCATTATTTCCATGAGAACTATCACTTGGATTACCAGAATATTGGTCCTCTTCTATTCCAAACTGATCTGTATCCGTCCAATCAAAATTGCTCTCTGATTGAGGTTCCTTCTTTTCGTTAGGGTTATTTAGATTTTTGTCTTCTTCAAATCCTAACTTATAGTCTGGTGGCTTACCATGGTTAGCTTCAAACAATTCATTTGTACTTGTCAAAGGCAGCGACTCCTTGCTTAAAATAGTATTAAATAATTGCTCTTCATCGGAATCCCAATAGTCTTTCATTCCATCACATTCCGGAGAGTCAATAGTCTGTCCCTGTTGCTCGATCTGTTCATCAAAGCTTAGAGAAGGTGAATCTTTTTGATCTTTCTTTTTTGAAGTATCTGTTGCGACAGGAGAAAAAATATTTCTTGTGTTGTAAGTATTTGATGATGGCGAAGTTGACTCATCTTTTTTATCAGCAAGATAATCTGGAATATTTGTATTGTAAAAAGCTGAGAATGACACTTCTGTTTGATCTTGATTATTCGTGTCACCATCTCTGCAATTTTGTCTTGGTTTCTCAGTGAATGATTCCTGCACATTTGCTTCTTGTTGGGCAGATTTTACATTTGGTTGTGCTGGCCTCTTCGTTGGCTTCAGTCTAGTTGATGATGGATTTGAATCTTTTGTGGAAGAATTTTGTAGCGATGGAAAGAGCTCCTCGTAAAGATATTCTGATCCCAGAAATTGGGATCCAAGTGTCTTTTGTTGGCTTGGCTACAAAGGAAAGACAACACATTAAGAGATATATGCATAGGGCATCTTTAGTTGGCTGTTATTTAAGGGTCAGGCACAACACTATCATTCCCTACTTTCTTACCTTAGTATTTGGGAAACTACTTTCCCCAGGTCTTCTGCTTGGCTTATCAAAGCCTAAGGCCCTATTGGCCAATGACCTTCCTCGGCCTCTAGCTTTCTTTTCAGTATGATTGGTGGATGAAAGCAGAGCTTCTTTTGGCAACACAATGGAACCTAAACTAACTACAGATATTTCTTTTAAACTGCCAAGCAGTACTATTGGTTTTATTTCACTCTTATCTGGTCGGGTCTCTAAAGTTTCCTCCACACAATCTATATCCCAAGTGCGCCATCTGGCCATATTGTCTCTTGTGATAGTGGATAAAAAGGACACGTGTTTGGCTGGTTTCTCTATGATAATTTACTTTGTCATTTTGGCGGATGAGAATGAGGGAATACGGGCTTGTTAAACTTTTTCAAAATGGCGGACGCTGCAAGGAGCGGAGATTTTTAAGCTCGGTGATTTTTTGTACATTTAACCCAATGATTACTAATTTTTTTGAATCAACGCGTATGATGCATAGTCATTGTGCAAAATGTTGGATTAAAATTGTAAGACGGTTTTCGGAAAATACTTCAAAGCTTTTCCCAGAGTTGGCAATGTTTTCTATTGATCAAGAAAGGGTAACATTGATAGCTTCAGACATTTGTCAATCAAATTGCTTGCTGCGTTTTCTGTGCACTGTTAATGTTTGATTTAGTTTTACCTATTTCTAAAATTGTAGCTTGTTTTGAAACAATTTAATGAAAGAAGTCTGGAAGAGTTTTGTGACATAAAAGGTATAGGGCGAGTGCGAGGCAAAGCAATTGTTGACCATCGAAGTAAACATGGACCGTTTTCGTCGCTTGTTGATTTGGCTGCCATTAAAGGTTTTGGCAGAGGTTTTTTCAAGAGACTACTTGAAACAGATGGTGCTCTACAATCACAGCACAAGAAACATAAACTGTCCAGTTTGCTTACACCACAACAGAAAGAGGTAGCAGTCTTGCTCTTGATGTTCTCATAGTTAAAATGAAAGTTTAACTGAGTATTGTATTTTTGCAAGTTGTGGTTTGCGACAATTGTTTTTTTTTCTTGTTTTAGACAATTTCCAGTCTAGTATCAATCGATATAGGCATAACTAATGCTGCTTATGTTCATATTGATCGGAATAAACGTATACACGGATGGAAAAGGCTATCAGTAGCTGTTCCAAGGCCGTACAGTCCTGGTCAATGCAAAAAGTCCGTGAGTATGAATCTGCATTCGTTAAAAACTATCATTTTTAAGGATTTGCGAAGCAAAATCCTTTATGTCATCGTCTGTGTAAGATAGATAGATAGATAGATAGATAGATAGTAACAATGTGACGTAAGCAATTCCGATATGTCCCGAAGGATCGAGTATTCGTGAACTGTCGGACGCTATTATCCGCCATTAATGTTTGTCGTTATTCGCGGTCTATCAATGCGGCTAAAACGCTTATTTTCTTAAAATTTACTACCGACTAAACATTTTACTAATCCTTCTAACCAAACTAAAGACAGTA
>JAODVM010199922.1:0-13651 GCA_025400095.1 Phenganax marumi
AATGGTTATTTAATAAATAACCATTTGGTGTTGAATAAATAATCAAAAAATGTCTAAAATATGCATAAATAATAAAAGTACATTTGGCGCCCCATATACAACACTTTGCAACCACACTTTCCATTTCCACTGCAGTTAAGCTGCTCTTTCAACCTTTGGTGATTGTCTATTACAATTGTAAATTTTCGTTTCAAAAGCAGAAATTTTTTTGTCGCTTTTATGCAGTTTTCATTTTCCTTTCACCGACTAATTGGTTGTTTCTTGCTCGTTTTTTTGCTGGAATTTGGTTTTTTTTCGATTCAAGCTATATTTTTGCAGCCAACATAATTGAGTTTTTCACGAGTAGGTTGCACCAGTATATACTTTTCGTAATAAACCCATAGGATCATTTTGGAAAATGTTTTTGTCATCGAGTACCATTCTTTTTGAAATCGTGCGCTGCCGTGCCCAGTGCTACTACCGAGCTATATACCGCCAACTGGTGCGTAATCTTGTTTTTGGAGACGCGATTTGTTTTGGTTATCGTAAATCTAGTCCTGTAACATAAATTCCAGTTCAATGGTTTGAAGTATTTCAATAGACCTGATACACGCACACAAAATAGTTTCCAGCCTCACTTCTTGTATTTTTTCGACCATTTTCAGTTTGTTGCTTCCCATTTTCAGCCCACCATATAAATGGTAATATTCCCTTACAATATGTTTGAGCATCGGAACATTGGTTATCCCCTGGGTAGATGAGGATAGACCTATTGATATAGGATAATGAACGGAAACGGATACTGGACGAACAGGCGAGTTGAGACAGAAAAAACGGATGAAATACGAACGAATGAAGAAAAACTGAACAACAATGCTGGCACTAACCTTTAGGTTTAATTTACATTTTATAGTATATAAGATAAATTTCACCTAACTTGGAAAACAGAACACCCTCAACAGACTAGTATACGACATCCAGTTTTCCGCCTGAAGATGTCAGTTTTCAGTGTATCCCTCTGTCAACGAAATTTCCTTTTCTAAGCAAAGTTTGGTCTGGAAAAAGATTTGTAAACACGGAAAAAGTTTAGGAAATCTGAGAAAGTCAAGGAAATCTAAGAAAATAATCATCGTTCTGAAATATTATAGACAAATTATAGCCGCTCCACATTTGTGTGACTAGTAACAAAATTCAAGCTTCTCGGAGTCACCATATACAGAATGACCTTAAGTGGAATTCACATGTGCAAAACATTGTCAAGAAAGCAAGTAAAAGAATCTATTTTGTGAGAGCCTACGGGAAAGCAAACCTTTCAAAAAATGTACGACTTCACCTGCTGCACAAAGATAAGGCCATTTCTGGAATACGTGGCGCCAATATGGGCCGGACAGAGGACATTGAAAGAGTACATAGTCGCTGTCTAGATATCACTAGCCTGCCAAGGAACAGTAGAATCGTTTCAATCGAGAAGAGACTTCTTAAATTCTGTAATTCTCTTTCAAAGGTGATAAATAAATCATTATTATTTATTCTATGCTTAAGACCTTGTAAACACTGTAGAAAAAACGTAACAGTATACCATGCATTTCAACAGGCCTCTCTTCACGTGTATCGTCTGCTGTCTGGACTGAAAATTTTGGTTGTATGTACAACAAAACTAAGAAGAAGCAATGACGTCAACCTAAGCACAGGATGAGTCGCGTTGAACACAAAGTTCCTTCAATGGCAAGGCCCCAGATCTTTCAGCTAAATGTCACTAGCTTCCATGCACTGTCTTGCAAGATTTAAAAAGGTTTCATTTCTTCGTTTCGTGCATCTCATTAATTATTCAAAAAAGCGGTGGCTAATTCCAATAAGTGCATTTCTACACATGATGGGCAGCTCATTAATTATTCAAAATGGTGCTAAAGTATAGATTTGAATGCCGAAAAAGGGGGCGTGGCCGAAATAAGATAGAACCCGCCTATCGTATACTACTATTGTGCAATCTGTCCATTTTCTGGCAGTATGAAATTCTAAAATTTTTGGATCCTGAGCCAGGTTACCATCTTAAAGGAATGCAATGAACCTGCATAGTGCATTTTTTCTGCTTCAACGAAATTGGAAAAACTTTGACTTGCTAGAGCTTTGACAGCTACGTTTCTTTGCTATCTTTCATAGATGCTTTACGTTCTTTTGTCAGTGGGCAATGAGAAAAATGTACACAAGTTTTATGCTTTAATGATTTCCAAGAACGGGCATTTCAGGAAGCGGTTGTATAAAAACGTGTTTAACTTTAACCATAGCTACCGTTTAAGTCGCCTAGTTAATATCTTAACTGCAGTTAGTTAACGACCCAGCTCAGCAACGTTGCACGGAACGTCCTTTGTCCGATGATTAACTAATCACGTATTTAACTACGCTTGGGGTTTGCGTGGGATGATTTAACACTGAATAACATAACGTATTGTTAAAGTATTAACCGCGGCCATGAATATTAATACTACCGCAGACTCGTTCCTTCTGAAATTGTCAATGTTTTGATTGAAAATATTGATTAAATGCAAGATAACAAGAAAAACAACAAACTGATTCAACGAAACAGGCGCTTTTACCATAACAATGTTTAGTTGAGTCGAGCTATAACTTGTAGATAAAAGTTGAGCGGTTTTATTTATGGTACGGCTTGTCCTCATTATCGACGAAACTTTGGAAGCAAGATACAATCCACTTTTGCTGAAATTAAAAAATGAAACCGTCCCTGAGAGCTTTCGAACATCGGAGAGGGCTTCTCAGGTCAGATAACGATTGATAGCAATTGGGAAGTGTTGATTTTAATATTACATTGCTGATTAGCTTTGCTCACGGCATGAAATCGCCAATTTTTAACAAAGTTTTGAAAAGTTAACGATGTTCTTTGGCAGGGTTAGCAGTAACTAAGTTTTAACTAAAGTTAACGGTAACTGGCTTTTTATACAATCAGTATATATGAGTGATTAAAGGTAATAACAGTTTAACTACAAAAGAGATATTAAGAAAGTGATTAAGAGTTTTAAACAACCGGCCCCTGGTGTTTAAGTTTAACGAGAAATTGAGAGTCAGGATATATGCTTAAGTTTACATCTTGCAGTAACCAGTGTTAACGAAAGTGCTCAAACCTGTAATCCTTATAATGATGTTCCACGCTTTTGCTGTCTTTGAACACAAAGTTGGTCCTTGTAAATATCTTTATTTTAATTGGTGCTGAACATTGCTTGTAAGCTTTCTAGAAATAGAAATCTCCCTGGTTCTACAATATATATGCATCAATTGCTTCTTTGTAGCCATTTTTATCTAATAGAATAATTCATTATGTAGTGTTTTTTAAAACCATTTGATCAGTTGGTTTTGTTTAGCTGCTAATATAACAAAGAAACGAATTTAACCAAGGGCAACTTCAGTTTTATTCTATAATTATTTATTATATCATTAGCAAGTTACATTATGACAAGTGAATTGTGTATGGAATAGGCCAAAACTGAAATTTTTCACAATCTTTTTTCTTCACCATATCGTTTAAAAGTAAAAAACTGTAGGGCATTGCTCAAAAATCAAAATTATTGCAGAGTAACATGGATCATAATATTTTATGGCATTGACATAAATACATGCAGGTGTTAGAAAACTTGCTTTATCTCCTCAGTACATTATTGATTTGATCATATTGAAAATAATTGCACTGCAGTCAGTATCATTTCGGCTAAAGTGATATTCGTTTTTTAATCCAAGGAACTTTAATTTTTTTTTTCAAATAACCTCTTTTAAAAACTTGCTATTACTGAGTCTATCATTCTTTGAAATCTGTTGTCCATGTTGCTCTTCAATTGCGAACTTAGATTTTCCAAAACAACTTTTTTGTCATAGCCACAAATCCCTATTCCTGTCAAAGGATCTGGCCAACTTATATATTTTTCTTCTTTTGCAGATATCTATTTTGGTTTGAATGTCGTGGCAACTTCCATGAATACGTGCAGAAAAGACAGTTTTCTACCATGACGACAACGACGATATATAAAGCATATGGATCATGCATCTCCGTTTACCAGTCAGTGAGCCTTGATTACGACAAAAAGAGAGTTTATTTTGTCCATGAAGAATATGGCATATTTTCCATGGACTATGATGGTAAGAGCAGAAGAAAGATATCTCCAGGTGATTACACCTCGTTGACTTATATCCAGAACTCTCTGTACTTCCACAAACTTAACTCAAATTACATTTCTGAGATGAACATATCTAGTGGAAATATATCACGATATATCAGATGGCCTGACGCATCCGACATCTGGAGTATGGTCATTGTAGACAGATCTCTTCAGCCTACAGGTTAGTTTCACTTATTTTGAAATACTACATAATGCAATGGTATGTTCAGAATGAGGAAATTAACGTCTGCACAGAATTGCTACACAGACATTTAGTAGAATTTTAGCATTCAAATGTAGCCTTTAAGCATTTTGATTGGTTGACTCAGCGGTAACTATGAGGCAATAGCTACTGCTCAGAGCAATAACTATTAACTCTAAGAAGATGGCTACCCAAAATCGCTTTGCAGCATTTTCCAAAAACGAAATTGAAGATTGTTTGAACATAAATTTAACATTATTTTTATAGAACACAAAAATTATACTAAAACAATTAGTCACCTCAGTCTCGGTGACTATCTTCATATTTACCTCGCCGCTACACAGTTCGGTAAATATTCGTCGATAATCACCTCGACTTCGGCGACTAATTGTTAAGTAGAAGTAGAATTGACTTTTTTGTCCTCGAACAGCACGTGTTGCAGCACGTGTCATAATATGTAAACAAATCCGGAATTTTGGGACAAGCGCGCGCGTTTTCGAAACTCAAACTGTATTGTATTTACACTATTCAGCGTTATATCAGTAATGGTTGCTACTAAAAGATGTGCTTGAGGTACGTGTCAAAACGACTCTCGTTGCCCTGAACGTATGCTAAAGAATGTAAGCAGTGATTCTGTGACTTCTCCCATTTTCTTGGAGCGAAAAGGTGCCCAAAAAGACAAAACTATGTGTGCAAACATTGCGATCCTTTCAGGTGTAGCAAGGATAGCTACGTTTCCAGTCTTAATTTTGTGGGTGAAAATGGGCGTTCAAAAAGCAGCCCTGATCCTATACCTACAACAGCAAGTAAACAAAAGGTTAGTCAAAAGAACATGATCTTAAGCATGACGATATTTTGGCCTGTATCCTTCCTTGCTTTAACCTGGAAAGAATACAATGTTATAAAGGTTATTTGTTATATATTATATGCCTGCTTTTATACACGAAGATACGCTTGTTGAACCCTAAACGTAAAGAGCCAGTTGCCAGACAGAATCCAATAAAAAGCCTCGTGCAAGTGATATAAAACTGGCTGCGAATTCGTTGCTTATGCTTGTCCAAACATCAACGGATTGTTGCAAGACCGAGGAGGAAATGAGTGTCGCTGAAACGATGTTGTTGCTTGGCGTAAAATGATGTGTCTGTTGGTACTAGTAGCAACAAAGTAAACAAAGAGGACATCGTAGACGATATTACCAAATTAGAAGCTTCGGCTGTAGTTGACAAGATAGAGCAACCAGTTATTTTGAGTACACAGGTATAAGCGTTGTTGCAATATTTTGTAACATGTAACTTTTCCAACATAAACATGCAGCCGTTCGTTGCTCAACGTTTTAGTCAACAACGATTCTACATGGCCATCCTCAAATAAACTATAGTCGTTATTGAAAATGTCATTTATAAACTGAATGCTGGCGAGTCGACAAAGCTATTCACTACAGTCATTTTCAAAGGATCGTCGATATCCTTGTCATGAATAATTAATCGTTTATCGTTTGCGGCACCATTTCCACAATTGTTTTAAGTTTGGAATAAGAGGAATACCCATTCTTTTAACTGCCGAAGCGATTTTGATAAGCAAAATTTTATCATATCCATTTACTCTGACTCCTCTTGCATGTAAAAAATTTGAACTGCAGTCATTTTTTTAAAGACATCGGTCTTACTATTACCATCCATTGTTCAATAATCTTACTACATTCTTAACTAAACGATCACTAACGATTCAACATTTTGTATATACAAATATTTACTCACTGTATTCCTTCGATATATTTAAAAACGCGGGCGCTTGTCCAAATATTCCGGATTTGTTTACATATTACGCACGTGCTGCAACACGTGCATTCAAGGACGAAAAAGTCAATTGCCGAATTTAAGAAATACATCGTCCGACAGGATGTTAAGTACGATTGCATTAAGAACGTATAACTTCGTTTCGATTGGGAGAGTGGATAGTTAATATAAGGTTCTAAAGTAGCTGCGAGTTGCAAAGATTACGATTATCCAATGTTATTTTACATGTGTAACTGACTTCTACATTATTAACTTTTCCTTTGAAGAACAGAGCTGTGATTATATCTTTTAATTTGTCTTGTTATAAGATCAAAACATTTTTATGTGTGACATCCTTTCTATTATACATCATATTTATTCAGAAAATTTGCTCACTGAAAACTTTAATATTCAGCAAAAGAAATTAATAGGGATAACAAACGGTAGTCAGCTAGGAGCTCAGTCGAGAAGCATTTCTAAAAATAGATTATTCTTGATGCCTGTTAATAATAAGAAATTTCAGTCTGGAAGTACTGCAAAATTAGAACACAAAAATATGCCTAACTCAACGCAATGAAATGACATCAATTGTGAATTATGACAAAAACATAATGAGCTCAAAGCAAAAGGACGCTTCTTGATCATGCCTCATGAACAGTTAAACTCGACAACCAGAATATGATTTTTGCCAGTGATCAACAGTTCATGATTCTGAATGGCACGCCAAAAACTCTTCATAATTCTAAATTCTCAAAAATACGTTATATACTTTAAGACACTGTGTTTTTTTCTCCTCCTATTCGTTCTAAACTTTACGTATTCCTGTGATGTTGCGGATATGCATCTTGAACTCTCCTTTACACCTTTTGCTGGTCATCAACGCAAATTATTCATTCGTTTGTGCTGAGCTCTGACTCAATGAAATCGTTGTACACTCAATAACGCCACACTAAAGTTCAGTAACGCGGAGAAAACAGTGTATATTGTGTTCAATTTATGCACGAGCATTCAATAGCATAAAGGTGGAATCTATAGCACCTATAGACATTCTTGCGTACGGTTTGTAAAGTCAATTCAACAAAATGAGAAACTATAACATTTATGGACAATCTGTCGTTGAACATAGACTTTCATTAGAGCAATTTCCATAATCGCTAACTGTAGTATTTTTGTCATGTCATATTATTAGTTTATCCAAGCTTAGAATAACTATGTAAGAGAAACCACTGTCCAATATCTTAATATGTATACTGTACACACAAATGTCCGTATACACCTATAATCACATAATATATCCGATGTGCGTAGTAGTGGCATTATCCAGTAAGTTATCATTATGGTATAAATATCAATGTATAATAGATTTCGTTTAACTGTATGTATGTGTTCTTAGATGATTGTAATAAAGAGCAGTTTACTGGGAGATTTAGTATTGGTCCGTTCTGCAGTGTAGAACATTATGAGTTACAAACTCAACATTGGCGACGAGGTTTTCAGTGACTAAGTATGGCGCATAGTACAATTGGTCACCTCAAAGCGTTCAGCAGAAAAAATGGACTTCATAAGTAGTTAGGAAAGGGGGTTTTGTACCCCGGGATACAAGTGCTTTTAAGGGGGGTGGTACTTTCGAAAATTAGTATAAGCTAGTATTACACAATTCTCTATTTAGGTAAATTTGTATGATTTTCAGATGATTTTTTGCCTATAAACATAGTTTCAGAAAAAAATTTTCAACTGAAACCCAAATTTTTTTCGGGGGGGGGAAGGTCAGACCCCCTAATTGGAGGTAATTTCAAAAGTAATCGGGTGGTGTTGAGAAAAAATAAAAATATTACATTAATTGAAGGAGAGATAAATATGAACACGAGAATTGCGAGAAAGATAATCATGGATAATGAGGAGCTTCGTAAACTTAATATTAGAACGAAACTAGAAAAACAAAAAAAAGTTATTACAAGTATCTAGATGAAGCACTTGATCATTATAGTAAGAAAATTAAGATTCAAAACGTATTTAAGAAATAGGCTAGACGAAATGAGAAAAAGTTTAGAGAAATGAATCAGCCATAACGTGAAATAGAGATATGGAAACAAACTAAGAAAAATGCATTTCATGAAAGAGATAGATTGAAGTTATTAAGACAAAGAGAAGTTTTTTATTTAAAGAGATTTATAAAGACAGGAGATATTATGGAATATGTGAGTAAAAGACGGAGTGAGGAAGAATAAAACCTATTAAGTTTAGGGATAAAGAAACTGCCTTAGAAAAAAGTGTAGAGGTTTATGAGACAGAGGGAACTGAAGAGTTAGACACGGGTCAATTTTTTAGAGACGCGAGATACTTTGTTTTAAAATTGATTCGTGAGAGACTTATAAATCATAAGGTTAGGCTTGTCTTAAAATGTACGTTTATTAAAGGGAATCCTGCCACTGGTGAGACAGTTGAGTCTAATCCTTATTTTCATAGTAAACAAGAGATAATCTTACAAGAAACTAATTTAGAAGAAGTTTATTAGAGAATGGTACAAAAAATATTAGAGCCTTTTTCTCAATATCAAAAGGAAGGTTCTGGATGGAGACTTAAACACATTGCCATTTTTAGAGTTGAGGCATCGAAATACGACCCACTCAAGGCATCTTCTTATGTTGACACTCCAAAATGGGTAGCTCTTAAAATCAATTAAAATTCCAAAGAATTATTTTGATGGGAAATGTTTTCAATGGGCCATAATAGTTTCAAAGTTCGCGAGAAATGGATGTCAGGATCATGGAAGAATTACAAAGTATTATAAGGATAAGGAAAAGGACTTTTACTTTGATGGTATTAGTCTTCCAACACCAATTACGGAGATTGATAAATTTGAGAGACAATATCCGGGTGAATATATTAATGTATTTGGATGTGATAATGATAAGGAAATTATATATTCTTTAAGAATTTCAAAACACAAGGTGACTAGAACACTACTTTTATTAGAGGATGGGCATTATTGTGTTATTAGAAACATGAGTAGAGTTTTAATGAGACAAGACTAGTATCAAAGAAGAAAATAGCACATTTTATATGTTATCATTGCTTAAATTATTATAGAAGACATGGTCTATTGGATAAACACATGGATTATTGTATGGAACATGATTGTGTAAGAACTGTGATGTCAAAAAAAGGTAGTATCTTAGAGTTTAAGAACTTTCAATATACAACTCGACATCCATTTGTAATTTATTGAGAATTTGAGTGTATTTTAGAACCTATAAATAAAAAATTAGGACAATCGACTTTACGATATCAAAAAAATGAGCCTAGTAGATTTTGTTACTATATAAAATGTTTTGATGACACAATCTATAAACCAAAGTTAGTATATTATACGAAGACGAGAGAGAATGAAGGCATTGCTCAAATATTTGTTAATAGACTAGAAGAAGACATGAGAGAAATATATCATAAGTTTAAATTTCCAAAGAAAGTGGAGTTCACTGATTTAGATAAGGGCAATTTTAAGAACGCCATTCATTGTTGTGTTTGTAAAGATGAGCTTCATGATGATAGAGTAAGAGATCATTGTCATTTTACAGGAAAATATCGAGGTGCGACTCATGAAGACTGTAACTTGAAACTTCAAAAGCCTAAGTTTATTTCTGGTTTTTTTCATAGTCTTGAAGGGTATGACAGTCATTTGTTTATCAAGAATCTTGGATTCTCTAAGGGAAAAATTGATTGCATTGCGAAAACTGAAGAACGATATATAAGTTTTAGTAAAGAAGTATTAGTAGATACGTTTACTAATAAAGAGACAGGAAAACTAGTTGAGGTTTATAGAAAACTACGTTTTTTTGACTCATATAAATTTCTTAATTATAGCTTGAGTGACTTGGTGAATAAGTTTGACATATCAGACCTTTTTAACTTAAAATTACACTATCTGAATCATGTAGATTTACTCTCTAGGAAAGGCGTTTATCGTTATGACTACATGGACTCACCAGATAGACTAGATGAAACAAAACTCCCTCTCAATTCAAAGTTTTACCCAAAACTAAATGATGAAGATATCTCAGATGAGGATTATTTCCATGCTCAAAATGTTTGGAATACATTTAAGATGACGACTATGAGTGATTATCATGATCTTTATTTGAAGACAGATGTGTTAGTTTTAGTGGATGTATTTGAGAAATTTGGAGACATATGTTTACATCATTATGAGTTAGATCCTGTTTGGGTTTATACATTACCAAGCTTATCATGGGAGGCAATGTTAAAGTTTACAAAAGTGAAGATAGAACTAATACATGATCAAGGTATGTATCTTATGATTGAGAGAGGAGTTCGTGGAGGTGTCTCAACGATTACCAAAACCTTACACAAAAGCAAACAATAAGTATTTAGATAATTACGATCCAGAGAAACCAAGTATATATATTCCCTATTTAGATGCAAATAATTTATACCGTTATGCAATGATGAAAAAATTACCGTTAAGAAGTTTTAAATGGATGAATTCAAAGGAGATCCAAGATTGGAGAAAAATACCTGGTATACTAGAGGTAGATCAAGAGTATCCGAGACATTTACGTTATACCTAGAATGATTATCTATTATCTCCTGAGAAAAGAAAGATAAAGGACGTAGAGAAACTAATTCCTACTGTAAGTAACAAGGAAAAATATGTTATACATCATGAATTGCTTAAGTTTTATATTGATAAAGGACTTGTACAAACAAAACACATCGAGGTATTAGGTTTGAAGAGGCTGAGTAGATGAAACCTTACATTGACTTTAATACTATTGAGCGAGCGAAAAGTGATTCTAAGGTAGAAAAGGATACTTTTAAATTAATGAATCACTTTGTTTATGGAACGACATTGCAGAATAAACGTAAATATTCTGAAGTATATCAAGTAAACAGCGCGGAAAAAGTTAGGAAATTGACTAGTAAGCCAAACTACAAATCTTTTACTAGATTTGATGAGAACTTAATTGTGGTACAAATATATAAAACAAGTATAGTATTAGACACACCAAAGCAAACAGGAATGGTAGTTTTGAACCACTCAAAGAACTGCATGTATAAATTTCACTATGACTATATTAGGCCAAAGTTTAAGGACTCTGCAAAATTGTTATTTACAGATACAGATTCTCTCTGTTGTGAGAATACGACCAATGGCTATTATAAAGATATTTCAAAAGACCTAGAAAAATGGTTTGATACTAGCGACTTTAATAATCCCAACATAGCATGGATTAAAACTGGACTCAATAAGAAAGTGCCCGGGATGTTTAAAGATGAGCTTTGTGGAGATCAAATACAAGAATATGCTGGTGTAAGATGTACATGCTATAGCTTTATTAACTCTTCTGGTATTACGACTAAAAAGGCAAAAGGAGTTAAGAAATCTGTTATTAAAAAATATCTTAGATTTCAAGACTATAAGAATTGCTTATTTACTGGAAAGAGCGAAGAAAAATGAGAATCAAAAGATCTTTTGGACATGAAGTAGAATCAGAAGACATTGATAAATCAGCCTTGCTTTCAGATGATGATGAAAGATACGTACTTGAGGATGGAACTCATACCTTATCTTGGGGCCACCCCAAAATAGAAGAACGTAGTAATGACTAACCTTGTGAGTCAGTTTAGTCTTCAATTCGTTGATGAGTTTTTTTTTCCATTTCTCCAAGACTAGCAACGGTTTGTTTTGAATTCCTGTGGACTCTAGCAACTCACACTTGCTCAAAAAGTTTTTTGGGTTGCTAAATCCCACAGGAATTTGTCACCATTTGGTTACTATGTATTAGATTACAATATTTACACAGTTCTAGATCTTGGTGTTGATTCTCTAGGATCTGGTCTATGTCTATATTGTTCATGAAATTCAATCCTATAAGCATCTCCATGAATATATATTTTAGTGTTTCTATCATAAGCTTGTTCAATGCTTCCAGGACTTATATCAAAAAACTTACTGGCTTTTTCTAATACATGGAAAGAATTCTGTCCAACTTGGACTTAAATGAATTAACTTTACTGTTCGTGGTTTTTTCATGGATTCTCTACAAAAGGTTTCATAATTTACATTCTTTGGTCCTCTCTCAATACCAAGTAAATCACATACTCGGTTTTTTTATTTTTGAACAACCTTTGATATTTAACTCTTTAGCTTTTTGTCTAAGTTGCCTTAAACTTGGATTCATTTATTTTATGTTAAAACAAGAGAGTAATTATTTTACCTAGGGCCCAGCCTCCTACAAGACCCAGTGCCCCAGAGGCAATATGTTGATATTCTTGCATCTCATTGGAAGGTTTATAACAGTCCTCTAATGCTGGTTCTCTTTCCCACTCTAGTTTTAGTTTATGAATCTGACTCAAGGCTTCATTGGTCGTATTGATGTCCGCATTAGCATCTGACAATTCTTGTCTATATTTTTCAAATTTGTTATTTCTAGCAATATCTAGCTTTCTTGCTACATTTTTCCTTTTCAAAAGCTAACTTTTCCAAAGCCAAGTTATGTCTCTTCATTTCTGCTTGATAATCAGAATGACTGAGTTTGCTAAACAAAAACCCTGCTCCTGCAAAAGCAAATGCATTAAATAATCCTTCCGCTACCGTTGATGCCATTTATTTAATGAGTAATTTTTCTGGAATGATTTTACTATTTTCAAGGTATTTTACGAGGACTGATCCTACCATCACAGAACCAGCAAGTTTCATTCTACCATTTAAGTTTTGAGGTGTACCCCAAGGTTTTCCAAATGCCTTTTTGCTTAATAAAGAAACAATAGCAGCTGAAGCTGTTAATACAACTGCACTATAGATTTTGTTGATGCATTCTTGTTTTGTTGTTGTTTATTGCCCATTTATTTATATGTAAAAAAGTCAGTCAAATTAACAACGGGCTTAGTTCTTGGACTAAAAACTTTTTTAGTCTCAGGTTGTTGTTTCTTGTTTTCAAATGTGGGTTTGTAATTGAAGTAACAAAATGCACCAAATCCAAGTATTGAGATGATTGCTATAGCAGGGAAAATTCCTGAGTTATTGTTATTCGCTTGTTTTTCTAGTTCTTCTAATCTCTTCTTTTTTGCTTCCTTAGCTTGTCTAGACAATTCAGCTAGTTTCTTTCCAGCTTCAACTTTTTTTGGATCTTTCACCTTGACTGGTGAGGTTATGGTAACTCGTGTTTCTTCAGTTGTTTGCGGACTAGTAGTTTCTGTAGTCATTTATTTAATGTTTAAGAGGAGATTTTTTAGAAAGTCGCGTAATTTTTCTTAAAACCGCTCAAAACTTAGCGACCAAGCTTTTTCGAGCGTGGGTAATTTTGCCGGGACTCAAAACCGTATTAGTCAGATTTTTAGATGCAAACTTTTGGCGGGAAAACAAAGAAGCGAGAAAAAATTGAAAAAACTAAGCGTTACGGTTGATATTACACATATAACACAGCCAACAACAATTTTAACTTCTTTATTACAGCAATAAATAGCACTTTAATAGAAATTGCCTCTCGGAATTTGGTCTACATGCCAGA
>JAODVM010200033.1:0-13649 GCA_025400095.1 Phenganax marumi
GATATACTCAGTGATTTAAAGTTACCTAATCTTAGTGAAAGAAGAAATAACCAGCTATGTACCATAATGTATCAGATGCAAAACAGCATGGTGCCAGAGTATCTGATTGATCTCTTTACTAAAGTAAAAACGTTGTGCATGGCCATGAAACTAGACAGGCTAATTTCAACTTTTTACCGTCGAAGCCAAATACAAATTTTGGAAAAAATTATTTTCATATAGAGGGGCAGTGGCTTGGAACAATTTAACATCTGATCAAAAAAGCTCAACATCTTTGAAATCATTAAAATCATTATGAAAATCATTATTACCATCATTAAAAAAGTTCTTTGTGCTTTAATTAGTGTGTGCGTAGCTTTGTGTGACGTTTTTATCTTATATACTCTATTAATGTTACATTGTCTGTAATATACTTAATATACGCGTCTGTAATATACTCTATTAATGTTATATTGTCTGTAATCTAACTTTTTTTCTCTTACATATGTATATTTATAGTGCACGGCCAATTGGACGATCACTGTCAGTTTTGTAAATATTTTTCTGATTTTATAGTGAAAAAGTACCGTGGGTAAATAAAGCTTATTATTATTATTATTAATAAAATGCATTTCTATAGCGCCATTTCTTTGAGCTAAATGGCGCTTTACAGTGTTTTAAAAATTTAAGAGTTATCATATCTGCATGCATTAAGTTAGTTTCATCGTAGAAGGAATAATAAGGCAATTTAGTATCATTACATTATATAGTACTTTTAGATAAAAAGTTAAAGACTAATATCCGGCAATTTATTACTCATAAAATCTTATATATAAGTGTGTCTTAAGATTAGTTTTGAAATCTTTCTCCAATATAGTCTGGTGCCAGACTGTTTAGCGCCTTGTAGGTAATGAGCAGTATCTTATAAACGATACGCTGGTTGACGGGAAGCCAGTGCAATTCTTTCATGATAGGAGTAAAATGATTGCATTTTTTCTTCCTTTGATCAGGCGTGCTACACTGCTCTGTACATTTTGTAATCGGTCTATCAAGAATTTTGGCAGACCGTATAGTAGTGAATTGCAGCTGTCTAGTTTAGAGGTTATTAGCACATGAACTATAGTTTCAATATCGGCGGTAGATACAGTCTCTTATTTTTGCTATATTACGCAAATGAAAGAAACATGCCTTGCGGACATTGGTTAGTACATGTTGATCAAGAGAGATATCCTTGTCAAATGTTACGCCAATGTTACTGGCTGTTTCAAATGGTTGGATTTTAAACTTGGTGATGTTTATGTGACCAACAGGGGACGAGGGCGGTGGCGTGCATTTATTACTATCAATTCGGTCTTGTCTCCGTTTAACTTTAATTTGTTACTAAGCATCCACGAGTTGATGTCTTCGACACATCTTTCTATTCGAACAATCGCGTCCTGTTGTTCATCTGTAGTTGGCTCAAAAGCAAGGTACAGTTGCGAATCATCGGCATAGAGGTGAAAGTTGAGGACATGATGCGTAATAATATCTCCAACAGGTGAGGTGTATAACATAGGATCGACCCTCGCGGAACTCCCCAAGTTAGATGCTTTGAAGTAGACTTGATACCATCAATCATCACAGTTTGCGTTCGGTTTTGGAGGTAGGACTGAAACCACTTTAGAACATTGTCTTTGATTCCAATTCGTTTTGACATTCGCATCAGTAAGATTCATTGTCAACTGTATCGAAAGCAACGGACATATCTAACAATAGCAAAGCTACACATTTTTTATTGTCAATTGCCATAAGAATATCATTCTGAATCTTTAGTACAGCTGTTTCTGTACTATGATAGCGTCTATATGCCGATTGGAGAGGTTCTCCCAAGTTATTGTTGGTCAGGTGATCTTCAAGCTGTATAGGAACAGCTTTCTCAATTATTTTTGATAAAAAGTTGAGATAAGATATCGGTCTGAAATTCGCGTATTCTTCAGACTCCAATTTGTTTTTCTTCAGCTTCGGTTTTAACATGGCCTCTTTAACTTGTGCAGGCATACATTCAGTTTCGAGTGGCTTGTTAATGGTGCGAGTAAATGTGGGTAGTAGTGTCTCTTTGCATTCTTTAAGATTTACTGCAGTTGTAGGGTCGAGTTCACAGGATTTTTTACCACTTATTTCGACAATCTTTTCCACTTCGCGCTCTGTCACCATTTGGAATGCTCTAAATTCAACGCAGTGTGTCGGCGTTTCCGCTAGAATTGGGATCTGTTCCATTTTTTGGCTAGAATGCAGTTTAGCGGACACCAGGTTAGGGCAAGGAAGGATTGCGGGCTCCGTGTCCGCAATCTAATATTATATTTTTTCGATGCTCGGCGTCGTAACGTGTCCGCTAAACCGCATTCCTCTCCATTTTTCTTTATATTTACGACATGAAATGACAAAACACACAACTTCTAGGAGTGAAATTTGCAATTCTAATCGCCAATAACTAAGTCCGCCACAGGAATTTCAATATATGTGTTTCCACAAAACCTCGTATTAGATATTTTATCACGATGAAGACATTCAAAGAACTTAATTTCATTATAAGTGGCACCCGAATGTTCGCAATGATTACATTTTGCGTCACGTGGCACTCGCAAAAACTGCACGTGCTTTTCATCGCCGAAGTCGTGGACTGTAACACGGTATGGCGTTGCTCTTTGGTGGTCATTTGATTTCTTGTACGCTGGGGCTACAGAAACAAAGAATTTGTTTTCTTTTTACCACGACACAGTTGAAGTGAAAAATGGGGTTTACAATTAAAAGTATGAGATTTTATCCATGTTTTTCTTTTAACCTGGTATTTTTTAGATTCACAGCAAAATGCTCAGGTGCCTTACACAAGCTGCTTTGCCATTTCACACTGTTAATCCTGCCGGTCGAATCATGAACCGCTTTTCGCAAGATATTAACAATCTCGAAGAGCTGCTTCCGTTTTATGTCTTCACAACATGTCACAATGTATCGGTTGTTATCGCAACTGCGCTGCTGGCTGCTATCACCAATCCGTGGTTGATTATTCCAATTACTCTGTCCTCGCCACTTTTCTACTTTTTTGGTAACATATACAGCAGAAGTTCTTCGGACATAAAGCGTCTCATGCTAGTGGCTGGAAGTTCCATGTCTTCTCATTTTTCGAACACGATGGAAGGATTAAGAATCATTAGAGTTCATTGTCAACAGAAAAAGCTTACAGAAAAACTTTTCAGGTAAATCTCGATTTCTCGGTTTTTCTCGCTGAAAAACACATTTCTTTCACGGGGTGAAAATTTTGTTTACTTTGCGTTATTGTCAAGGGTTCGAAAACGAGGAAAGAGTAGTGGAAACATGCCGATTTTGAGTCAATTATGCAACTGATTTAAAGCTGGATTATACAGTTCGAGTCAATGTCGAGCACATTTCCAACTATGATTTAAGTGTATTAAATTAATTCGAAAAGCTGCCACCTTCGTAGGTTTCTTTCAGGTTATTACACTACATATCAGCATGTTTGTCTCTAGATTTTTCATGAAGATTCAAAACATTGTAAAATGCTGAGAAAAAACTATAACAAACTATACAAAAATGCGTCAAAGCGCCTAAAGGCCCATTTACACGGGCGAATTATGCTGCGACTCTTCTCCTTTTGAACGATGTGATAAAGTGAACGACTGGCGAATCTACTTCAATCTACTCGATCACTGTTGTGAGAACATTATTATTGTAGTATATATAACAATGGGCGGAACTGAACACTATGTAAATCAAGTATTGTTATGTTAAGTAAATATCAAACAAAGAATAATATGTAATGAAAAAGAACTAGTGTAGATTCCCTAGTAGTCAGTTGGCAGAACGTCTCTCCCAAAGAAAAAAATATACTTATTAAGGAAACAAGATTGTACTTTGAGTTTACAACAATCACATACGCTAAAAAGAGACAAATCGCAGCAAGAATCGCCTGTGTAAACGGGCTTTAACAACTACTATAGTAGTAGTTGCTTTAAACTTTTAAACTTTCATTTATAGACTCATTGACAGCCACAGTGCAGCTGTTCTTTCATTTTACACGTCTGTGAGGTGGTTTGCCATCACCTGTGGTTGTATTGCCGACACCATGGCACTTGTTGTGACTGTAGGTGTCGTTTTTTCTATAAATAACGATTATACTGCAAGTAAGTATACAGTACAAGCCAGTTAAATACTGCAAGTATCATGATCGCTTAAAAGAATCTCACAAATATTGAAATTAATCTACGAGAAGTCGAATATGGCTGGAGCTCACGTGTCTTGACTGCTTGTAAGATCTCTTGCTAATTTTTCCATTTTTTTTTCGACAAATGAACTCGTTGAGAAGCTAAGCCTTTTTAACAAGATTCATGAGTTATTGCTGAAAACAACTCAGCAAGCTGCCATGTTCGAAATTCTTCGACTGAACATTAAGGTATAGTGAAACCACACGGACTAAATGCTTGACTCAAGGCTAGCTTCTGTGTGGCCATAACTGTCATGCCTATAGAATCAGCGATTTTTCTAAACTGCCAAAACAACACAGATTCAAACTAGTTAATGGCAAAGCACTTATGGCTACCCAGATAATACATTTGTTTCTATGAGATTTTCTGCTGAAAAGATGAAATGTTTTGGCTGTTGAGAGATATCTTGGCTCTTCGTATGCTACAATTACGACCACGTGAAAAATAAGCTGAAGTATCGTTCTTGTACGTTCACTGAACTATTAAAAACTCAATACTTTCTTTAACCCACAAAGTTTTTTCGATAAAGTTTGCTGCAGTCGGAGTTATGCTTTGTTTCTTTATCTCCTTAGCCCTCGGTGCAGTAACGATTTTATACGCGTTCCACTGCAATTACTGCATGGACTACACGATACGATGTGCCGCAGATGCTATCACAACTATGACGTCAGCAGAACGATGTTTGACGTATACGAAAATTCCACCTGAACGCGGGCATGATTTAACCAGATCCCTCCCGGAAAACTGGCCCAATGCAGGCGGAGTTGAGTTTCAAGACGTGTCATTGTGGCATTACACAGGCGGCCCTAGAGTTTTAAAAGAAATTTCATTCACGATAACTCCGGGTGAAAAAATTGGAATTGCTGGAAGGACTGGGGCTGGTAAATCTTCATTGGTTGCAGGGCTGATGAGGCTTGCAGAAACTGAGGGAAACATAATTGTAGACCGAGTTAATATAAAAGAGCTCAATGTTTCATCTTTTCGTCACGTGATATCCGTAGTTTCTCAAGCACCGACTTTGATCAACGGAACAGTGAGAATAAACATTGATCCATTGCAAGAACACAGCGATGACGAGATATGGAACGCTTTAGATCAAACTGGCATGAGCTCAGCTGTTTCTAGTCTGCCAACGAAACTTGAATACATAATTAACAGCTCTGATTCAAGTTTCAGTTTGGGCGAACGACAGCTGCTCAATTTAACCAGGATTTTGTTGGAAAAAAACAAGATTATTGTATTTGATGAAGCAACAGGCAAGGTGGATAGAAAAACTGATAAAGAACTGCAAAAGATTATTGGAGAAGTGTTTCAAGATTGTACTGTGATCACGATTGCTCATCGTCTCAGTAGTATTTTAGAGTGCGACAGAATCATGATTTTAGACCAAGGAAGAATTGTTGATTGTGACACGCCTCAGGTGCTCCTGAATAAGGAAAACAGTTTATTGAAAGAATTGTTGAAAATCTCTACAGAAACCTAACTGAAGCTAGATAGATTTTTAAAAGAGACTTTTAAGTTGATTGCACCATACTGGTGTTGAAAACGAGGCACTAGTGATATACACAAAAATTATTATATTTTTACAAGTAGTTAGAAAAGTGCCGATTCTTCAACATTCAAAATGGTGCCCTAACCTCCCCCAAATCAGCCCACGGCCATTGACGTCAATCACATTATCACCCGACGACGTCATCAGATTATCACATGCTGTCGCGTGTCATCAGTCTCATTAACATCACAAATTTTTACTCGCATACTTGAGAAATTGATTTTCAAAATAGTTTTTCTCGGTGAAAACACGATGAATTCAAACATGAAGCAAAAACTTTTCAAACATTAAATAAAAAAGGTGTGAATGAGAACGAACAAAGTAATTTGATCTATATAGATAATTCTCTAGATAAAAGTGTATCTGATATGCAACAGAAAATTTCTCTATCATTAAATAAAAAGAGGATGAGCAAATCTAAGAATCAAACTGTTATTAATATTGCGAATAAAATATTAATAAACGAATCTAAAAACGAAGAAAAGTCTTTTTCAACATTTAATTCAAAACAAAGCAGAAATTAATAAACAAATTAAAGCAAAAAACAACAGTTTGATTCAATTTCGTAAAAAGGAGAAACTTTTAAGAAAATCATAAAGTCCCCAAAACCGAAATAGAACATTGGAAGACCCCCAAAAGCAAGCGCTTCAAACGATTAAAGATTTGAAAGCAAAACGCGGTTGAGCAGTCTTTAATATTAAAGAATATATCAAAACTGGAGATGTAGAAAAATATATGAATCCAACTTGAAGAAAAAGGGAATCTTATCGGCGAATTCATTTTAAACTTACAGATTTTGCTTTTGATAACAAAACTGCAATATATACCGCAGATGGAAAAGCATAATCAAATGTTATTCGATTTTTCAAAAAAGCCAAACCAAAACTAATTCAACCTATTTTAGAAAAATTAATGAATCATAAAGTACGACTTAATTTAGTTTGTTTAATGAAGAAGATGGATCCTGCTCCAAAGAAGTCGCAGAAGAAGTGGAAGCACATTCTCAAGTGAATTTAGGACATATATTACAAAAATTGATAGACAAAGTATTAGAAGCATTAGCTCAGTATCAAAAACAATGCTCTGGTTGGATGCTTGATCATATTATTAAACTAGAAGTTCGAGGAAGCAAATTTAACCCTCTCAAAGGTTCGTCTTATGTGGAAACACCAAAATGGATTGCTGATAAATAAGCAATTCTAAATCCTAAACATAATGACCAAGACGTGTTTTTGAAATGGGCTATTTCAATTGCTTTATATGGGAATGGGAAACAAAAGGAGCCAAACGCAATAACTAAATTCCTTATAGAGAAATCAGCAATTCTTAACTTTAATGATATAAAATTCTCCACTCCCATTACTGAAATAGATAAATTTGAAACTCGCTATCCTGGATTCCATATATCGGTGTTTGGACATAGTGATGATAAGAAAATTACTCCATTAAGAATTCCAAAAGAAAAACCAATTATAAGACTATTCCTATTAGAAGATAAGCTACATTGTGTGATTAATAATTTTTCACGACTTGTATCAAGTCAACTTAGTAGAAAACAACATAAAAAAGTGATTTCCGATTATTCTTTAAGCTCTTGGTTCACAAAATCATACAGATAAACATGGAAAATATTATAGAAATTACGACCTGGTGAACACAATTATGCCTGAAAAAGGTTCCATCGTAAAATTTTAAAATTTTCAACATTCGACTTGAGTTCTATTCATTATTTACGCAGATTTTGAATGTTATACAAAATCAATACAAAAACAATTAGGAAATTCTACTACCCAATATCAAGAACATATTCCAAGTGGTGTAGGCTCTTTGTGAAATGTTTTGATGATATTATTTATAAGCCAAAACTAATAACAATAACAAAAATTGCTGACATTGCACAAAACTTTGTACATGTTCTTGAGGATATTATGAAGGAAATTTACTACAAATTTAAATTTAAAAAGAAGATGATTCTCACACAAGATAACATTTTAGATGTTGAAAAATCAGCACTTTGTTATGTATGTAAAAACCCTCTTGAGAATGATAAAGTGCGAGATCATTGTCATTTCTTGGGAAAGCACAGAGGAGCTGCCCAAAATCAATAAAATCTTTTAATGAAAAACCAAAATTCATTCCAGTTGTTAGAAGGATATGATTCTCACTTGTTTATTAAAAACTTAAGTGTTTCAGAAGGTAATATTAATTGTATTCCAAAAATGGAAGAAAATATATAAGTTTTACTAAAAAAATTGTAGTGGATACATTTCAAAACAAAGAACGAGCCCTCGTAGAGGTTAAGCGTCAACTAAAATTTATAGATTCCTTCAAGTTTATGAGCCAATCTCTTGCTAGTTTAGTAGATACTATTTAACATTACCCCAATTTAGAACTTTGTTTAAACATAAACAACTCGATTTACTAAAACAAAAAGGCGTCAATCCATTTGATTATATAGATTCTTTTGAACGTTTATCTGAAACAAAACTTCCAACAAAAAATAACTTTTATTCAAAATTAAATGATTCTCATATTTCCGACGATGACTACGAACATGCTAAAAAGGTTGGAATACTTTTAATATAAAAACTTTAAATGATTATCAAAAAAATTATCTCAAATCTGATGTACTATTATTATGTGATGTTTTTGAACAATTTCGTCAAGTTTGTTTAAAAAACTATCCACTTGATCCTGCGTGGTATTATACTTCAACTGGATTAGTTTGGGATGCAGCTTTAAATTTAACTAATGTTGAATTAGAATTATTAAATGATACTGATATGCATCTCATGATAAAAAAAGGAGTTTGAGGAGGAGTTTCGATGACTATAAAACGAAAAGTATATCTTAATGATAAATGTTATAAAAATTATGATCCTGAAAAACCAACTACGTTTCTGCCTTATTTCGATGCAGATCATTTATATGGATGGGCTATGTTAAATTTGTTACCCACAAGAGATTTCAAATGGATGAATTCTACAGAAATATTATCTTGGGAAAAATTTCTTGTATACTTGAAGTAGATCTAGAACATCCTAAATATCTACATGATTTTCATAATGATTGTTTGCTGGCTCCAGAAAAAATAATAACTAAAGATGTAGAAAAACTAGTACCCACTCTAAATGATAAACAAAAATGTTTATTGCACCATCAAGCATTCAAAAATTATCTAGAAAAAGGACTCATGTTAACAAAAATCCACAGAGGAATCAAATTCAAAGAATCACCATGGTTTAAACCTTATATTGATCTTAATACTAGTCTTAGAAAGACTTCCAATAATAACATTGAAAAGAATTTCTTTAGATTGATGAATAATTCTGTGTTTGGAAAAACCATGGAAAATATCAGAAATCATGTTGCTATTCAACTTGTAACAAATCCAGGGAAAGCCCAAAAACTTTTTAACAAATCACTTTTCAAAATATCGACTATATTTTCTGAAAATTTAATAGCAGTTCATATGTTGGGAAAACGACTCGTTTTGAATAAACCCATCTATGTTTGAATGAGCATTTTAGATACTTCAAAAACTTTAATGTACGATTTCCACTATAATTATATCAAACCAAGATCTGCTGAATCAGCAAAATTACTACTACAGATACGGACTCACTTATGTATGAAATTTATACTGAAGATTTTTATAAGGATATTACTCCAGATGTAGAAGCCTGGTTTGATACCTCAGAATATCCTAAGGAACATCCATCTGGGATTCCAACAGGATTAACAAAAAGAAACCAGGTTTGTTTAAAGATGAATGAGGAGGAAAACAAATTATAGAATTTATTGGATTAAGACCTAAAAGTTATTCTTATATTACTGAGGATGAAAAAGAAACAAAAAAATGTAAAGGCATTTCCAAGTCTATAATTAAAAAGAATATTCGTCATGAAGACTATAAAAATTGTTTAATTACTGCAAAAGAAGAAACTCGTGAAAGGAATATTATAAGATCTCGTGGACATGTTTTGTATTCTGAAACGATTGACAAAATTGCACTTAATTGTATCGATGATAAGCGCATCATTTTACCAGGTGGAATTCACACTTTGTCAATTGGACATTATAAAACTAAACATTTCGAAATTTCAAAGTGCCAATTTTTAAATTAGTATAAGATTCTATTATGATTAAATTCATTAAAAATTTTAAAGTGTCAATTTTCAAATTAGTAATAATTCTATTAAGAAATTCATTAAAAAGTTTCAAAGTGTCGATTGGACATTACAAAGTTAAGTGTTTCTAAATCCAGGACGATTATCATGTGAAATGTCGAGTTTTTCCAAGTTCTTTAAAAATTCAAGACTAGACTCTCCACCATGCCATAATCTTACAACATTTTTACTACTAGATCTTGGCGTTTGTTCTTGAATATATGGTGGTGGTTGTGAACTTATTTTGCTCGTTGTTGCTCTTTTTGATTCTCTTAGTCTACTTGGTTTAAATTCTTTAGTTTTATCTTGAATACTAAACCAAAATTGATAGGGTTCTCCTCGAATAAATAAATAGAGACCACGATCGTAAGCTTGTTTTATACTTCTAGGATTAATATCAAAGAATTGACTCACCTTATGAATGCTAGGAAAACTTTCCATCCACATCCATTTTTGTGAACCAAAGCGACAGGTTTTGGTGTTATCATCGAATGTCGGCAATATTTTTCGTATCTTTCATTAAAAGGTTGTTTTTCTATGCCAAGTGCTTCACATAATTGATCTTTATTCATTGTAGAAGTTCCTTTAATACCTTGGTTTTGAGCTTGTTGTAGGAGCTGTTTAAATGAATTCATTCTTTATTTTATATCCCACAACGATTCTGTTTTGTCGTGGGACAAAGAATAAAGAATAAACTACTTTGTTTGTTGACGATAACACCTAAAATATAAAATTCATAGCTTCTCCAGACGCCCATCCTCCAGCGAGACCCATCAATCCTTTCGTTATGTCGAGGTATTTTTCCATTTCATTGGGTGAAGTGTAGTAATCTTCTAATTGTGGTTCTCGTGTGCTTCTCCTGTCTAATACGTGCTTAAGTTGATCTAGAGCTTTATTACCTTCGTTTAAACTTTGATTTGCATCGTTGAGTTGTTGTCTATAACGAGCTATTTTATCCTTTCGTTCAGTTTCTTGTTCATACCATTTCTTTTTATCTCGATCGAGTTGTTCCAAAGCGAGATCGTGCCTTTGACTTCTCTTTCATATCCTGATTGATTAAATTTTTGAAACAAATACCCTGCGCCTGCAAAGGCGAATGCATTGAATAAACCTGCTGCTCCTGTTGCTAGTGCCAGTTATTTAGAGATTTTTCGGGGATGATCTTTTTTCTTCGAGGTATTTTACGATGATAGATCCTACCATGACTGCGCCTGCTAATTTTAATGTTCCATTCATCGATTGCAGTGTTCCGAGTGGTTCTCCACAGGCTTTTGCTCAACATAGAAACACCAACAGCCAAGAGCGTTAATATCACGGGGTCATAAATTTGATTGATATATTCTTTTTCTTGTGGATTAGTTGTCATTTATTATAAGAGAAATAGAAGTTCTGCACTAATCAAAAGTGTCTAATTTAATACTATTATCTTGTATTTTGATGGGTTCTTCTTTGTCTAGGATTTGTGGTTTTTGTTCTAATGTTTGTTGTTTTATCGGTTTATAATTCATATAACAAGCTACTCCAATTCCTAATAGTGAAACGATGATGACGGTTGTTTTAAGACTCCACGTGTTGTCGAGTTTTTGTTGTTGTTGTTCGGATTAAAGTCGAAATTTTTTAGCCTCCTCTGCTTTTCTTGATAGTTCCGCAAGTCTATTTTCAGTTTCAACACGTTTTGGATCTTTTGGTTTACCTTGTTTAGTAATGATTAGATTAGATTAGATTAGATTAGATTAGATTAGATTAGATTAGATTAGATTAGATTAGATAGATTTAGTAGATTCTCCCAAACGGGTTTTTCAGAAGCTATTTACAAAGTCGTTTTATAAAATATTACATTATTAAAGAATCTACAGAATGTTTTAGTTAAATTACAACATTAAAGTATGTACAAATTCTATTTTAATTGTAAAGACGAACTAAACTAAAACTGAATTATATTATATATGCTAGGTTGCCAGTAAAAAGTCTCTAAGTTTAACTTTAAAAGTCTTAAGCGATGTACTTTCCTTTATCGTAATATCTAAATTGCTCCAAATTGACGCTCCTCTGTAGGTAAATGTCCGTTGTCCTGACGCAGTTTTGAATCGCGGTATCTGTATTGAGTTACAATTTCGTGTGGACTCATGGATGGTTGATCTCTTCTCGAACATATCACAAAGATAGTTTGGCGCTAGATTATATATGCATTTATACGTCATAACAGCGTCCCGAAAGAAAAGCAGTTTCTCTACTGTTAGCCATTCCAGATCGTTAAGTAATGGAGTAACATGATCATATTTCATGGATGCTGTAATTATCTTGCATGCAAAATTTTGTATACTTTGGAGTTTCTTAATATTGGTGCTTGTTTTGTTTGCCCATGCTGTCGAGCAGTAAAGCAGCTTGCTATTCACTAGTGCGGTGATTATTGCTGTTAACATTTTTTTGTCAAAGTTATGTTTCACCCTATTTATTTGACACAATTTGTAGAGACAGGATGATACACGGTCCGAAATATGTTTGTTGTAACTCAAGTGACTGTCGACCAGAAGTCCCAAGTCCTTCGCTACCTCCACAGGTTGTAGGGCTTTTCCCATGAAAGAGATTGAAATATTGGTATCTAATTGGTTTGTCAACTGCCTTGTTCCATTAATCATAAATTTAGTTTTATCTGGGTTCACCAGTAGATTATTTTTACAGCACCAGGACGCAATCATGTGTAGATCTTCTTCCAGGTTTTTAATTGCAGTGTTAGTTTCTGGTAGAGCAAACGGTAAGAAAGTTTTGTGTCATCAACATAGGATTCAATGTCACAGGGTAGATCGTTCAAGTATATACAAAACAGCAGCGGTGACAGAATGGCTCCTTGGGAAACACCGTGAGTAATTATCAGTGGGTCCGACAGCGTAGCTTCAATTCTTGTTGATTGGGACCAATTTATTGTTGACCTAGATGCTCCAACATTCCCCAGTTTTTGAAGTAGTCTCTGATGGTTTATACTGTCAAAAGCTTTTGAGAGATCTAACAACACTAAAGCTGAAAGTTTCTTTTTGTCCATGGCCTTTAAGATAGTGTCAGTGATGAAAATGTTTAATGTCTCCGTCGAGTGGAGTTTTTTGTTACCACTTTGATGCGAAGATAATCTATTATTGCTTGTTAGATAAGAGCTGAATTGCGCAAGGGCCAATTTTTTGCATATCTTTGATGCTACCGCGAGAAGGGAGACTGTCTATTATTGGAGGGTACCTCATGATCGCCTTCTTTATGAATAGTTATAAGTTCCGCTTTTTTCCACATCAAGGGAAAAGTAGCGGTACGAAAAGAACAATTAATGATTTCTGTTAAAGGACCTAAGATAACTGGTAAGCAGTCTTTTATAATCCGCGGGCTAATCTTATCTGCTTCAGGTGATTTATTGAGCGATAAGGATAAAACCTCTCGACGTGCATCTTGACAAGATACCTCTCTGAATTTAAATTGATCTTTTTCTGGTATAGTTGTTGTTCGGAAATTTTCCCGTCTGTTGATGTTGTTTATGTCTGCCAGATCAGCTGACGCTCTGGTAGCATTTTCACCGACCATGGAGAAGAACTGATTGAACTCATTGGCAAGGATTTTATGATCTTTAGTGTAGATTTGCTTTTCTTGTTTGTTTGATGGTATAAGGCGATTTACTATTTTCCAAAGACATCCTGGATCATCTTTATG
>JAODVM010200144.1:0-13646 GCA_025400095.1 Phenganax marumi
ATAAGTATCATCGGTGATACTTATTGTCTGTGATCATTGATGCTTTAAGTCCTTTGTCTATTAGAAAATATATATATTCTGCTTCCATGATCAACAACAATGGATCGGGAATCATCGCCGATGAATTGCCATATATGAAAACCAGGCTTTACAAGTGGTGATACGCTTCAACGCGTAAACCAAAAAACAAAACTTTTCTAGCTACAAGAAACACGCTTTCTTTTAAAACCGATGCAAACAAGGCAATATTTCGCATGCCGACTGTCCTCTATGCACTATCTTCAAAACCATTATCTAAACTTAAACCTTTAAACAAGATAGCTGCAATTTGTGGATTTCCGCGTAGAACAGTACAAGCATAGCACAGCGGTTCCACTCTACTAAGGTACGCAGCAAAGTGTGTAATCTTTTGACAAACCTGCAACAGGTAATTAATAAACTGCTTGCAAATCAAGCTATCCCAACTGTTGTTCAAGCAAAAACTATCAAATTCTACAAAACACGATTCAATATAACAACTGAAAAATGATTAAGAACTATGTGAGGTAAACAGAAATGTTTAGAACTAATTCTATCACTATTTTTCGTACGCCGGCTACTTTCCGTAGAAGTGATTTTGTAGCGACAAAGTACCCGTAAACAGATACAGCAGCGATGACCTAATGTCGAAATTGTTTGACTCTTTTCTATGGAAATTCAGACAAAATATTACGACTTGTATAGTGATAATGCATGAGGTACAGTTTACCTATAAGCCGCCATAATATGGCGAAAGTTTCGTTTGTCTATCGAAGTTCATGTCTTCCGTTGGTTCACCGTGGTCATAAGATGTTTACATAAAAGACTGGCGTGCCAGCCAAGAAGAACGAACGTGTTGTATTTTGGAATGTTGAAATGTCGAAGTGTGTTGCACTATGTAGCAATCATCTTACTGGGTTAGTGTAAATTGGTATTACGATTCAGTCAGTCTAGTGACTAAGGGCCTGTTCATATGGGCCAAAGTTATCCCGATTAGCGAGGAAACATTTCGGCAAATTGGCAAGCGAGATCTCGCCTTATTAACAAATATAGTTCGAAAAATTAGACTGCGTTCATATGAGACGAAAAGTTATCCCGCTTACCGAGATCTCGCTTGTTGAAAGGCGAGATCTTGGTTAGCGGGATAAAGTTTTCTCCATATGAACGCAATTTTACCGCCTACCAGGATAATTTTCTGTTTAGTCAGCAACTTTTCAATTTGTTTCTAACGTCACAGCCGAAAACTTTCCCCGTTACGAGGGACAACGTTTCGCCATATGAACAGAACAAAACTATTTGGCTGGTCGAAAAGTCTCCTCGCTAACCGGGATAACTTTGGCCCATATGAACAGGCCCTAAGAAGTTCTAATTCCCGATCGCAACTATTCCACACTCCTGTCTTGGGCCTTAATCACACATTATCACTACTGAGGTTTAGTGAAATGAAGGTGGCTTAGCAAGAATTTGCAATTAGTTCACCCCCATGCAAATGTTTCTACTCTTCAGTCCAATGTCTTCATCACATATCATTACTCTGGTTCAATGGAAGTCACAATTCACGACCGAACATTCCAACACTCCAGTACAGCGAGGAGTGATCTTCTGTAAATTTTGCAGCTAGATTAATTCTGCTGAAAACACTACACTGGAGGGTGGAAACCTTAGCTTGTAAATTGTAAATTCCTCCCAAGTTACACTAATTTCACTAAACCAGAGCAGTGATGAGGGCCAAGCGTTTATCAGTGTAAACTGTTTGTTGTTACTCTTGAAATAAAGTTGTATATCTATCTAACAAGTGATAATCGGTGATAAATACATGGCTGGGGCCGGTTGTTCGAAAGGTGGATAGCGCTGTCCACAGCTGGATAGTGCTTTTTGTAGCCTTTGTAAAAGTTTCCATCAATCGTTATGACGTAAAATTACTACTGATACCAACAGATTAAAAGTCCCTAATATTTATGTCGCTGATCAAAATGGAAGTTTGGACATTTTTTGTCCAATTTTATGAACGTTGAAAAATTCACTATCCGATGGATAGTGCTATCTAACTTTCGAACAACCGGCGCCCTGGAGTGTAGAAAAGTTGGGTTGGAACTTGTAACTTCTTGCTAAGGTGCATTCATTTTACTAAACCGAAGTGGTGATAATGTGTGATGAAAAAAACAATAAACTAGAGCGTGGAAATGTTGAGTCGTGAATTTTTACTTCCTGCCATACATTTTTTTACCAAAATAGAGCGGTAGCAATGACTGAGTAAAAGACGCTAGACCATAGTGCAGCAACGTTGGTTGGTAGATTATAACTTCCCGTTAAGTTACAGATATTTTACTTAACTATTGCAGCACTTGGCTGCCAGAAACTCATAAACGTTACATAAGTCAACAAAGGCTAAACTTGTACGTAGATGCAATGCTTGTACGTAGATGCAATTGTTTGGTTGAAAAGAAAACTATGGTGTTTGCAATTTTCCAGAAGCAGATTTCACGATTTCCTATCAATCACCTATGCACAATCATTACCGTCTCAGTGAAGTCGAAATTTCTTAAAAACTACCAGCTCAACATTCAAACAATCTTTGGTTTATTTCCTAGTGCTCCTGAAAGATCCTGTCTTCTGCGATGAAGAACAATGCACAAGATCTACGTTCAGAGAACATCTTAGAAAATCATTCAAGATCTTAAAGCTAGGTCGTACAAGGAACATCAGGTCATGTATCAACTTATGTTGTTCGAGAAAGCATTGTGACTTGGCGTTGCTTAGAAAGTCAAGATGCTACGGAATCAGTTGTTTTCATCATGATCTGTGTCGAGGGATTATGAAAGGATTGCGAATGAAACGACATGAGATTTCAAAACGAAACACCTTGGACACAGCTGAGGGTAAGATACAAGGTTTATATTAAAACGTGTGGTGGTCTCGCACGTGGTGGGGAAAATGATCAGTAAGCACTTTTATCAGCTTGCTCTTATGAAAAGATGACGTTTTGAACATGAATAGCATTTGAAGTTCAATGATAAACCTTAAATCACTAACATTCTTTTCAAAACTGAATTGGAACTGAGATTTTTATACTGTATTACTAAGACATTAATCTGAAGCGTAAAATTGTTTACTCGTAACTTTTCATGAGTTAAGATCATTTTACCAAACCAAATCAGCGATACTTTTTATGTATTCTAGGATTGTAAATACTTTTAAAATAGTCTATACGCCCCACTTAGAAACCAACTTTTGTTGAAGTGGCTTGCGTATTTAAATAAAGTTTTATCTATCTATCCATCTATCTGTCACGAGACGTGTTTTCTTCTAATAGATGTTCCATCAGATTTCGCCCACCACGCAAGAGATCATGGATTTTGTCATCACAGGAGGGTCGTGCCTCACCATGTTTTTCTAGAAGGTGGACGAGGAATTTCCATCTTTCGTAAATTGGCTACAGACGTGAGAAGTAGTCATGAGTGTAACCGGTATTGTTGTGAAAGTTCTGGCTGTTCCCTAGCTTTCATAATGAGAGAGAGATGCTACGGTGTGATTTGTCCTGATGATCGTGATTGTGAATCTAGTCGGGAAACGAGAGTACCCTTGCATTTGGAAATTGCTTTCATTCAGAGAAGAGGTAAGAAATTTCAAAAAATATTACCGGATGGCTCTATTGCTACTGAGACGCGCTCCCTGTTCAGGTTTACCACGAAAAATTAATAGATTTTTCAGCGAGGTTTTGAGTGTACAAGCCTCCACTCGGAGATCATTACGGCAATAGTTAGTGAGCATAGGGTACAGCAACATATTACTTACATAAGACGAGCTAAGGATACACTCAATCCGCGACTCCCCAGCTAAAGGCACTACACTGCAGTGCCGAAGCACTGGATCATGCATCGTCACTTTTTGGTAAGATGCATCACAATTAATAGAGGTACAGAACTAACTACGGACAGAACGTGAGTGGTGAAAATGTCTAACATGACAAACTTACACATTTCCAAACTACCATGTTTCAAGGACTAAGTTCTTTTAGGAATAACAAGCGAGACAAACGGACTGAGGGATCTCGGGATGAACAAAGAGTCATTCGTCGAAACGGGAAAGAGGCATCACCACTATCATAATCGTCAAGAAACCGAAGAAAACACGAAAAAACAACTTCGTAGAAACCAAGCAAAACACCAACACTTGGAAGCTGACGTTTCCACAACATTTTTGCGTCATAGTCATGCATTAATGGATGAAGAAGAAAAGAAAGGTAGCGACGAATCATTTTCCAAAAGGAGACGTCAAAAAAGCCACAGACACCGTCACAAGAATATGGGCCACACTAAATTAAAGAGAAATAAACACCATAGAAACATGAACCATCACGTTGGACACGATTTTCATGGAAAAGAGGATACTAACGAAGAAGAGAATGAGGAAAGTAGAATTACACGCAAAGGTCGAGGTCGCCATAAAAATTTTCAAGTAAAGCCATCTCTTAGAAATGAGGATGAAACGATCAATAACGAGAATGAAAACAAAGACGATGTTGCGGCAGATAAACATGTCAAAATGGATTTCGCTGAAAGCAATGATAGAAAAGATGTTTCCATAATGGAAAAACATAGAAAGAATTTGAATCGTAGAGGTAAAGGAAGAAACGAAGATAAGAAACAAAATAGTAGAAAAAAGAAAGACAGACTTGCTAAAAATGATGACGATGAGGCAGATAAAGCTATGATTGACAAAGACATCATGAAGTCGAGGGGGAAAATGAAGACTGTCGATGACGATAACGCAAACGAGGGAAGGTCTGAAGATTATGAGCAACAAGAAGTTGAGAATGAGGCGACGAGTATGAAGGAGCGTTTTCACTTAAGAAAAAAAGATTCGTCAGATGGGCAAGGGAGCAGGGGAGTAGATGTTGGAAGTGAAAAAGGCAAGAAAGAGACAGATGGTGACGGTCAATCGGACAGTTTTAATCAAGTAGAGGAAAACAAAAATGACGATGATGATGATGATCATGATAACGATGAGCAACAAGAGTTTATTGAAGAAGGTAATGAAAATCGAAAAAGTAGGCATGAGAGCAGAGAAGAAAACAAAGAGGTGGAACGCCACGATGAGCAAGATAAAAGCGATGAAGATGATCACTTGGAAAGTAAGCAAATGAAAATTCAAAATGAAATGAACGACGAAATGAACAATGACGAAAAAGAAAAAGACTACGATAGCTATGAGAAGCAAGATGTTGTTGAAAGAGGCAATGAGATTTGGAAACGTAGGCATGAGAGCAAAAAGAGAAATGAAGAAGTCAAACATCATCAAAGTCAACACAAGGACAATGAAGATGACCACTTCGAAAATAAACGAAAAGAAGTTCAAAATGAAATGAACGATGAAATGGACAAAAACAAGAAGGAACAAAATCACGATGACGATGAGCAGCAAGATGTTATTGAAGAAGGGAATGACAATTGGAAAAGCTTGTATGGAAGCAAAGAGCGGAACCATGATGGTGAAGAAATAAACAACGAATATAACAATTTGGAAAGTAAACAGAAGATATTTCAAAACGACGAAGAAGAAAAAAGGGCAACAGATAAAAGAAAAGTCAATTTTATTCAACATCATCATCTGGAAAATAAAAGTGACAACGAAAATTACGAAAACAAAAAACGAAGTGAAATTATTAATAGCAATAAGAATAAAATTAACAAGGCGAATGATGAAACGAAAAAAGGCAAAAAGAAAGCAAATAACCGTCGAAGGAAATCACAAATGGAAAATCAAAAGAAATTCAAGAAAGATAAACAACAGTATTCCGAAAGTGATGAAACATTGGATACCCAAAATATCATTTCCTCTGATCCTAGTGATAGAACGGAAATACAACCAAAGCGTTTGAACAAATTTCAAAAACGCAGACACAAGCATACTTTGCAGAAATATCATTACGATAGTGATGAAAATAAGTCGACCGATCATGATTATTCGCACGATGAACACTATGATTCTTCAGAGAAGATAAAGATGTCAGAAGATGTTTTCGAAAACAAAAAAAGCAAGAAGAACGAAAAGCAAGACAGAAATAAGAAGAAAAAAAAGAGCAGCGTGGTGTCTGAAAACAACAGCAAAGATGACGAGGAAGGCACAAGAACCAATGTAAATCATGAAATGACCAGCCATGAATCGAAGAGTAAACTTATTCTTAGCAATGGTAAAGATGAGAGACATGAAGAAAATGATGAAAGTGATGAAAAAAACGAAGCAAGAAGAACCAACTTTAAAGAACGCAAAAACAAGAGAAGAGAAGGAGAAAAACAAGATTACCATGAAATTCATGACGAGGAGGATTCAAATAAAACGGACAGGGAAGAAAAATCTACAAGCAAAGCGGGTGTTTCTGAAGCGAGTTCAGCCACATATCACATGAATAGAGGTGAAACTCATCGACAACCCATACACAAGAGTAAACATATATCAGATGGTAAAACGCATGGTAAATCAGACCGTAAAACTGGTGGTGACTCCCAGGAAATGAACAAAAATCATGTGAAGAGCAATAGTGATACACATGGTGAGGGAAAACATGCTAAAGATAATTTTAATACAAAAAATGATGAAACTGAAGACAGTAAAAGTGAGGGAAAATTTGTAACAGAAGGTAGCAATGAAAACGCTGGACATGAAAATGAAGACGGTGCTGTAGATAAAGAGAGTAATGATAAGAATAGAAGACATCATCATCAAAGTGGTATGCCGAATGAGCAAAAAATAAAAGAGGAGAGTTCTGGACGTAGAAGTAGTCTGCAGCAGCACGAGTCAGTTGAAAATCGAGAAGTAGAATACGATCATAATAAGGATGTCAAACATCGAGGTTTCGAAAAACACAATTTTGATAATGACAGAGACTTTGATGCCAATAACGACAACAACCGTAACAGTCAACATTATGCCAAAGAATTTGACGATGAACAGAATCACAAAACTGATAGCAAAGATGAAGATGGTAATCGCGACAGTCAAGCTCATGATGATAGCAATCACGATAATCAGAATCACAACGATGCTTCTAACCACGCTAATTATAGCAACAACCACAACGATGATACTGGCGACAGTCGTACTAACGACAACCATAAACACGAAAATAGCAAGAACTCTGCTAATCATGATGCTTATAATGACGATAATCGCGATGTTATTTACGACGATGATCACAAAAGCAATCTTAATCACGATGATCATAACAAACATGATAATCATGAAAATGCTAGTCAAAATGAAAACCACCACAATCATCGCATTCACGATGATTCCAAAGAAAATAGTGACTATGAGACTGATGATCGTTATCATCGCTTGAAACCAATTGAACAAAACAAATATAAAGTCAAAGGAAAGCTTCATGTAAAACAGTATCAACAAGAGAATCCTAATCATCAGAGTGACAATGAAAAACAAGAAAACGACGATGTGAATGAGTCAAAAGATAAGAGGCATTTCAAGAATCACGAAGATGGCAGATCTAATGATTATATCCACATAGGTGGCAATACTTCAAACGCGAACTATGAACATCACAACGATGAGGGCTCATTGAACAATAGTCAAATGAATAAAGCAAATAATGAGGAAAATGGTGCCATCAATAGGGCAGAGCACCAAAACGATGAAAACATTAACCAACAGAACAGAGGTAAAAGTAAAATTCGTGAGAGTAGCCAGAGAGAAAATCAATCTGCCGATAGTGGCGAAGGCGAAGAACATGAAAGTAGAAGAAAATCAAACAGTGAAGATGAGAAGAGGACTTGGCCTGATCGTAGAAAACATCACAACGAAGACTACAAGAGCAAAAACAACAAAAAAGAATTCAAAGATATTCAGCAGAAAAACGAAAGTGGACAACAAGATCGGAAAGAAATTGAAAGAGAAAATTATAGAAAGATTGGAAACGATTATTATGATGGTAAATTTAAAGAGGGTGAATTTGAAAAAAATGAAAGCAATGGTGCTCAACCAGATCATGCAGAGCGCGCAGCGTCTTCCAATATTGTGCAGAAGCATGACATAAATAAGGTCGGCAACATTTCAGAAACCATTGACGAAAATAAAACAGTGTACCCAGAAAATACGAATGATAACAAATATCGAGAAAGCATTGACGAAACACGGCAGAGGAGTGAAGAAATGAAAGATGGTAACAATAATACCTACAGTAACGCCGCAAAAGAGGAAGCAATTACTAAAACTCCAGGGAATGGTGGGGAACGAAATATAGGTTCTGTTCAAAAATACAAAAACAACAGCAAGTCTAACAAAAACATTCATGGAGAGACAACAGCTGAAAATCAAAATATCAATGAAGAAAAACCAGGATTTAACAAACAGCACGCAAGCAAGAACCATAAGAACAGAATTCAAAAAAATAAGGGAATTTTTGTACCATATGAAGATAAGAGTGAAAAGAGTGAAAGGCAAGATGGAAAAGTTCAAGGACTTGACAATGAAAATAGCCAGAAAAATATCATGAAGACTTCTATGAACAATCCTCAAAGCGTGCTTCAAAATCGAAACAATGGCCAGCCTAGAATGAAAGATAATGCAAACATCAACAATACTGAAGATGTGATGGAAATGCCAATTGAAAAACACAATGAAAAACAGGCTCATTCTAGCGAGACGGAGGATATCATGACAAACAATGAACAAGCAAATACCACTTATCTGAAGCATAAGCAATCTTTATACCACACTTTAAAAGATTTGAAAGAAATGAATGATACCACTGAGCTAGTATCAAAAGCAAATAATTTGCCTAAGGTGCACAATGAACACGACATCATGAAAATTAATCAAAACTATACACTTAAGAATGACTTGACGGGTCAAACACTAGAAGGAAGTGGAAAAGAGAAAACGAAGTTTTTTGATCAAGATACCAGTGAATGGAAAGAAAGCTATAAAGGCGACAATGTCGATGAAAGTGGAAAGTTTTTTAACCAACGAACAAGAGATTGGTCTACAAAACATCCAAAAACAGAGACAGAGTATTTTCATAACTTGACATCGCAATGGGATTTAAACAACAAAACAAAAAGTTTGGGAAAGTACTTCAACCAAAGGACTATGACATGGCTTCATGATAAAGTAGAAAATACTCGTCAGAACTTGAGTGACACACATCTTCTGGGTGACAAAACTCATACCTTGAGCAACTTTGGATCAAAGAAAGATAAACCAGGGCATACGAGGAAAATTGTATCTAAAGCCAAAGATAACATAAAAAAACTGAAACAAATCAGTTTGGTGCATAATAAGCATCAGCAAAAACACAAAACCTCAATTCCAAAACAGAAAAGTAGCATCCGTTTTTCTCCAAAAGTCATTCACAACAATACGAAAGTTAGAGCTCCACCTCATCAACTGAAAACAAGTAGTAGTCCTACAAGAAAGAGTCATACGCCACTGCGTGCTAGAATCGCGAAGAATGATGTCCAGGATGAGACACATAATATCAAAGAATCTCAATCTGCGGAAGAAAAAGTTAAAAACGAAATTCTGAAACTCATTGGGGAAACTCCAATCAAAAAATTTTCACCACAAAAGAAGGTAAAAAGTAGTGACAACAGTTTGATAAATAAAGCTGGAAAATTCCCTAAACCTAGCCTCTTAAGTAAGACTGGAAAACCAACAACTGGACCAACAACTATTGTGCAAGGTCCAGAAAATATCAACTCCACAAGGCCCCAGCATCAATCAAGATTATATGAAACTTATACAATTAAACAGAACAAGACGCTTGATGTAAAATTTCCGCCAAGAAGACTAAAAACTTTAAAGACGAAAGAATCGTTTAAGGTAAAAAGTCCTCACGAAAACCTTACTATTTCGTTACCTCCGAGGAAGAAGTATCGCATTAATTCCTCTCATAAACAAATGATTCCATGGCTTCAAAAACAACCAACACAACAAAAAAGACTAAATCAGCCCCCAGCCGTATCAATCAGGCGCCTGGAACTTCCTAAAGCACAAAGTAAGCACGTCACACATGCAAATATAAACCCAACGTATACAAAAACATTCCCCGGTGTTCATACGTGGACAACCTGGAATACACAATACAGTCCGACAAGAAGTAGTGTTCAAAACTGGAATAGTCAGAACATTTTTGACAATGAATGGAGAAATGCAAAGTGGAATTTGTATTACCCTTATGGAAGTAACTCTATTACACCAACTGTAAAACCAACTCTATCTTGGAGCAACATGGACGGATGGAATTCAAACAGGAATTCACAAACAAACATCGGCTATTCTAAAGCTGGAATAGGAAGCCAAAGTATAGGATTTTCACCAACTGTTTCACGAATGAATGATGCTAATATTCAAAGAATAAAGCCTGTATATTCCCCAATGAGTGGAGGCAGGATGCAAGGAATTGAACCAACAAATTCACCAATGAGTGGAAGACTTCCTTTGAGCAGAAATGATGGCAAAAGGCCTACTCTTGCTCCACGATATACACTGAAAGGATTTCCTCTAAAGGAAAATGGTGCTTTAAGTAACATTGGTCAAAACGGTGAAAACGTAGGTTCTTTGATACATCCTATACTTGCACCAAAATACACACAAAATGGATTTCCCTTCGCCAAAAATGGCAATGTAAAGAAGAATGAAAAAGCCTACTTGAATCAGAAAAGCAACACTCCTAACAGAGGTCAAAGCCCCCGGGTTGAGAGTAAGCCAATCAGCCACAGTACCCCAAGAAGAAATTACGTCTACAAATACCATAATGTGGAAGAGCAAAGAATTCCTCCTTTCAAGCAAACTGGCAGGCTGGCAAGCTCTCAAAAGACAAGCTCACATTTCCTCTCAAAACCAGTGGCTAACTTTACAAGATCGACACCACAAAAGAAAAGTGCTGGACAGCGGCCTTTATCAAATAGAAACAACCTCACCAAAGAAATACAACTTCGAAATTTATCAAAGCCGAAAAAAGAGGAAGAAAGAACGTTAAAACCCCCATCGGATGTAAGGTTCTGGAATAAAACAGCAACAACGGTGGGAATAGAACATCCTTTTCAAGTTGAGAAAATAGCAGCGTTGCATAGTGAAGCAACAAAAGCAAGTACGTTAAGTTTCTTTGTATATTTTCAATCCAATCTAATTGAAAAGTTACAAAACACCATTCCTAAACTCATTTTAGCTAATATCTATGAATGGAATAGTGACACCGTTTCACTTTGTCCAATAATAATACTACAACATTGTGAACATCCTCTTTCTATGTAGAACTGAATCCAACAGGTTTATTCCTGAGAGGACACTTATTTCTCAACCTATTGTTCTTACGGACCAAAAATAAATCTACACTGAGTTTAACAACTTTTTTTAGAAATGCACCCAAAAGTCCCAAAAGGATGTTACCCTGGTGAAATTATGTCAGAAATGACGTTAGAAAATGGTCTCGATGCAGGAAACTATACCAATCTAGGACAATCAGAACTGATGGATTCTTGTATCAGTAAATGCTGCGCAATGAAGAATTGTGAAATTGCTATACAGATGGATAACATTTGTTTTGCCCTGCAATGTCATTCCAAGGACTCCTGCAAGATCAAAACAACATTAGGAAAGTCTTCACATCACAAAATATGCTTCATTTCAAGAAAAAAGAAAGAAAGACAGAGTATACTTGGTAAGGATCGGTTTAGCTCTTTATCTCACGTATGTGTTGTAGTTTTATGGTGTATATTTGCTAGTACGTACGTTTGAGGAGTTTTATAAAATAATAATAATAAAGTCCCCTTTCCAGACTTTGACAATGATATTCTGGGAGAACAAGATGTATGTCACCAAGAAGAAGCAATTGGACTCAACTGGAAGACAACTAATGCTGGAAATTTTGACGAGATACCCTGTCCCAAGAAAGCGAAGGGCGTGGCAAAACGAAAGTGTTCCGTGGAATCACATTGGCTTCTGCCTGACTTCAGTTCTTGTGTTTCCAACGACTATGAAGATTTGTATCAAAGGGTATGCAAGCTTGTTCATCATATTTTCATATGGTGACCTCAATGGCATCACACCAAAATCAACCATACAAACCAAATTTTGGTAATCTATTTGGTAAAGTCCTAACTGAGCCTTCTTCCTGGAATTCTAGATTCTACCACAAACTATTCAAACTTTAGTAATTTATTTGGTACACTAAAACCCAGTCATAGTGGAGATTCATCTGGAATTATAGCAAACATAAAACTTTCTATACTTTTAATTTCTCTTTTCATCTCTTCAATCTTGTCTATACAATTTTTCTTCACTTTCCTTCACTCCCACCAACATGTTGTTCACCAAAAAAGAGCACGCGATTCGTAACTAAAAAGTTAGGCAATGTGGTAATTCGTTGACAAACTTAAAGCTAACAGTGGCTGATTTTCAACAACAAACTCTCGCCATTCTCGTTGTCGCACCCAAACCTAATTCTAATATATCTTCTCGCAGTGGTACTCGTGCAGGGAAATCTAAAGCTCATTATTATTGCATTGTAGGCAAAACGTCTAGTATATGGAGAAGATTCTAGCTCTCTCCTGCAAAGTTTAGCTATGGTTACAACAAGGACCATTGATAATTCCTTGATGTTCGGAGGAGATCTTAAGAAAACCACTGAAATTATAACATCGATTGTTCAAGATCAAGGAGCAAAAGAAAATGAAGAAATCAGCCAAGAAGATGTTCAGGTATGACGCCAGATTATGATGATATATTATAACATTGATAAAATTTAAAACTTCAGTGGATCTAAAACTTTGGTCTTACGGCATCTTTGCAGAACTATTTAATAACATGCAGTAACGCGTTGGATGATAGCAATAAACAAGAATGGCGAAATGTACAAAAAGTAAGCACCGGATTGTGTTACAACGAAAAGATACTCGAAACTCATTATGGATCTATCACAAATTTATTTCAATAACATATTAAAAGACACCGCAGGTCACCATCAAGAGTCTTCTCAACTGAATCTTACCCGGAAATAAGCCAAACGAGACGTTGATTGTCTGCAAAAAAAATCACCCTTAAAAAGTCAACTACAACATCACCCACAATAAGGAAAATTAGCATTTCTCTATTTATCAGCCATCTACAGTTCAAGCAACGCCAAATTTATTACTACTATTCTGATTCTTAGGATGCGAGAGGATCGGCAGATATACTGAGAGATTCGCAGACATTTGCATTGATTGCATCGTCAAAACTTCCTGCAACACAAACTAATGTTACCTACGTAACGAATAACATAGGTATATCGACATATGTCCTCACTATCACACCGTCTAGTAGGTTTTTCACGATCACAAAAAATCATCCAAGCACCTTCCGAGCTCGTTGTGTACAAACGCTAACAATGCGAAGAAAGCGATTCTCGACAACTGGAGAGCATTGGCAATGGTATTACAGTAGATTTAGGTCTAAAAAGAAACTGTAAACCCTTTTCATCTAAACTTTCAAGGTGAAAAAATTGCACCCACAGAATTAAACTATCTTTCATTGTCTTCTGGGGCCGGTTGTACTAAAGGTGGATAGCGCTATTCACTGGATAGTGGATTTTTCAACCCTCGTAAAACTGGACAGAAAACGGCCAAACTTTC
>JAODVM010200255.1:0-13644 GCA_025400095.1 Phenganax marumi
TTCTGAATTTATATTTTATATTATACAGAAGGTACATTGATTCAATCTGAAAGGTTTGCTTGTTCTACATTAACACTCTATTTGGTAAGTTTGGTATGAATATAATTCTCACAATTTAGTGTTTTGTTATGGCTGCTTTTACTACCATGCTTGAAAACAACCGAAAGTCGTTTTTTATCCCTCATCTGTGTTTTATTTCCTGATCCGCGTTTTATCCCCTCATCTGTGTTTTATCCCCTCATCCGTGTTTTATCCCCTCATTCGTGTTTTATCCCCTCATCCATGTTTTGTCCCCTCATCCGTGTTTTATCCCCTCATCCGTATCCGTATCCATGCCATCCATATCCGCATTTTATCCCAACCCAAAATCTTTGATGATCAAGATCACAATCAGCAGATTGAGATCAAGCAGATCAAGAAGCAGATCAAGCAGATCAAGAAGACCAAGAAGTTCTAGATCAACCAGCTATAATACAGGGAACTGTTTTCCATAAAATAATGAAGTCGAATGCTGTGCGTAACTTTGAAAAGGGAAAGTGGGTGTATAAATCAAAAGATGATATACTATGTGTAAATTCGACATTTGCCTACGATGGCTTTTATATACCGAAAAAGAAAAAAAGTGTACAATGTTATTTAAGTTACTTTTGTAGATGGTATATAGTACCTATAGATTGGATATTGAAAATTTATATTCAAAATGGTAGATTTTATTTGTGGGAAAATGAGTTTTGTTGTAGAGATAATGTTTATACAGAGGATGAGGTTGCAAAAATAAGTGCCCAACGTATATCTATTCCTAGTAATTGTCTACTGACAAAATCATTGTTTCATATCGGTTGTGGTGTGTGTGAAAAGAATCCAGCTTACACTCATTTATTCCCGAGTTTTTATACGTTACATACAGGTTGGAAACAAATTAAGAGTTTAATACCTATACTATCTAGACAATTTGTTGTTGTTTTTTGTCGCAAGATTTGTTCATAAAACATGGCTCGAACATGTCTTATACTGTAAATTTTGCAACCCTAATATTTTAAAGTTTTTTAAAACAGTACACCGTAAATTGTTGCATGAGGGGGGAACCCACCTCCATCATCGTTGTGTAGAGTATTCATTTGAGGAACAGTATTATTCGGGATATGGAGATTATTATTATTATAATTGTAAGCATGTGTCATGTGAAGAAATAAATACATTGTTAAGCTAATGAGTTGTCTTATTGTGTCTCACATACTCTTGAAAGAATGATCGTTAAAACTTTTTTCTTTATTGCCAACAAACAAGTAGAGCATTTGAAGCATGTTTTTAACTTCGATTGGTTGTTATCTGTAGAAGAAGCAATTGAACATTGGAAAACGACATGCAATTCCATTACCACACATATATTTTGCAAAGTATAAATTTCTGTTGAAGTACGTGAAGCATTGCGAGTTTGAGGTTGAAACAAGAAGTGCTGAAAAGAAAATGTTTTTAGCTGGTATTTTTCAATTAAAAAGAAGGTTTACTAATGAGGGAATATGCAATTTTTTTCACAACATCTGGAAATGTTTAGAATACATTATGTACCTGTGAATAAACCCATGGAGTTGGCTCACTACTATTTACGTCTTGTTAAAGAAGCTAAGAATGTGACAAAAATTATTGAAGAAAAAGAAATAGGAAGTTTTCGATATGGTGGAAAATACAATTATTTGATTACAAAACAGTTTTATGATAGTAGATTTGACTTGTTGAAAAAACAAGCTGAAGGCTTTAATACTCAGGATAATCATGTGAGATTTGAATTATTTAGTTACATTTTATTAATATGCATTTTTTAAGTACTGAATTGAATAAATTGATATGTTGATTTTAATTAAAACTGTGTCATAAACAATGGCAGTATTGGTCCATAATTTCTGTTTCTAATTGGGCGTGCGCTGCCTCCTTTTGCCATCAAAATGTACGATTCATTTTATTAATTTCACTTTCTGACACACCCAATTCTCTACTTTTTTTATTAAATTTAGACATAATGCTGTTACCAGCGGCACGATCAACCATACCAAGAGTATTCAAAAGTGTATTTTTAAAATCGCCAACCCCCTTTAGTAGTACACTATATATATACTATACTTTTCCGAAGGGGGAGCGTGAACTTAAAAAATTTAGTATAAGATAGATAAGGGAATTACTAAAAATAGATTTGTTGAATCAGCAAAATGTTGAAATTTTCCGGGGGGAACCGTTTTTGTAATAGTAAGTATATAAAAATGTAAAGAATGTATATTGATGAATGAATTCGATAATTGGTAATAGGAAATAAGTGAAATGAAAAAAATACATCATAATTTGTTACCAGATCCCCTTGGAAAAGTAATAATGTATTAATTAATATATGATAAATATGTGTGTGGTGTGTTGGGTTAATATTTTTTATGTAATAAGAGAGAGAGAGATGGGTATCGGGGAAGGGTAAGTTCACACTCCACATCCAAAGCCTTGGTAGAGCCGAATGAGAGCAAGATTCAAGTGTCGAATGTTTTATGTATTAATAAAACAGGAAATATATGATGTCATTGAATTAAAATGAACCAATCATATTCCAATGTAATTTGAGATAGAGTGGTGTTTCCATTTTGCAGAAAAATAATTTCGGAATTTTTTCCTTTGAAACTGGATGTCTATTTATGAGCACATGAGCATATGAGTAATCATTATACGTTTGGCACATGACGGAGGAAGACCTTTCATATGTTGTTTATTTGAGAAAAAGGTATTTAACTTATTTTAGTTTCTTTAGACGCCAATATATGAAAATAAGGGATTATTTAAAAGAAGAAGAAGGAGTTGGTATTTCTTTTTTCGATAATAATGATGCTATGTTGAATCAATATGGTGCGAAGATGCTACGACGCAAAATAAACAAGGATTTTTGGATCGGGATGAGAAGCGAAGATTTGAGACGTTTTTATGTGCAAAATGAAGAGATAATTCGTTTTGAAAAAGAAATATGGGAATTGAATGAACTTATTGACAGCAAAATAACCCCTGATGTAGAATTTGAATATGTTAAATCAAAAAACAATATTTAGATTGACTTGATGTTGGATGGAATTTTATTTACCATATCTACTAATAGCGAAAAGATGTATACATATATATATATTTGGGTGAAAGATATATTAGTGCTTGCAAAAAGTATTATATTCACTTATCCGACCCACCTACCCCTCCCCCATCACCAGATTTGTCACCAAATGCATTGATACATCAGCGCTGCATATCTGTGTAATTTTGCAAAAATATTGTAAATCTTGCAAAAATATTGTATTTCTTGTAAAAAAATATTGTCAATCTTGCAATAAAATATATGTAAGTTTTCTGCCATCTGTCATTTTTGAACTGACTTTCAAGGAGGTAGTAGATGGGTGGAAGCAGCATGCAGCAGAATGACGACGACGCAAAATGCAAGTGGTATTGGCTATTTAAAATTTCTAGAGCTCAATATGCCAACATAAAGAAACATTTACCTGTTGAAGAAGAACAAACAGGAATTTCATTCATCGACAATTATGTAGCTCAAACTTATAGAAATCACAAATTAAAGAAGGCGCTCGATACAATTGATGCTTGGAACAAGGGTATGATTATAATGAGGAAAGAAAATTTACTGCATTATTACCATGAGAATGATGAAATACAAAAGTTGGAAAAGAATTTAAGACAGGTAAATGAAAGTCTTGACAAGTTGTTGAACAGATGGTTTGGCTACGAATTAGTTGACGAATTTGAACGAGTTTTTTATTCAGACATTTTAGATTTGAATAGTGTTTTATCAAATCTTGATACTAATAGTAAGAAGGTGTACACATATTATTGTATGGGTGTGGAATTTTATGAAACTTTTAATGAAATAAAAATATAAAATTTTATTTACACATGCTTTATTTACATTTTTTTTTCTACCTAGTTCTGTGGCGTCTATTAGTGTTTGTATTTTTTGCTTTTCAACTCTTATGGTTTCTAAATGTCTTTTGAAGCGCTCTGAAATGTTGCAATGCACCCTAAATTCTCTTTCGCTACTGCATATGATTTGGTCACTAGTGCTAGTAGTTATTATTAATCGGTCTTTACTACCATGTATCAATCTCTTACTCCGTAATTGAAATGTCTGTTCAATATCTTCGTCGTAAAGCGCTATCAGCGATTCATTGGTAGGGGGACGTCCTTTTCTTCTTTTCAACGTGTTCCACAAATTTTTACCCATACCACCGTTTCCTAGACCAGTCTTTCTGATGTGCTGTGCTGGCTGTAGCTGGCTGTGTTCAGTTTGGATCGGTACATTGCAGTTAATGACTTCATCAACACCAGGTATATTATCAACATCAGGTATATTATCAACATCAACAACATTACTAATTGCACAACCGTTTTGTTCATATATTTAGTTGAATAGTGAGTCTATAGATGGAAGTGCGTGGCTTTGTTGCACAGTAGATGCATTAACTGTTACTGGATGTAGTGGAGCATTTGTGTGTAGTGGAGTGGGGGACGTTGGTGGCAGAGGGGTAGGATTTCTTAGAGACGGTGGTGTTTGGGGTAGTGGGCTTAAGGTCTGGAATTGTTTTTGCGGGGTTTGACGCTAAAAAGAAAGCAAATTAATAAGCATTGAAAAAATATTGAAAAATTGGGAAAAATATTAATACTTACTCTACCGTATTGTTTTAGTGCTTGCCATTTCTGCACCATGTTTTCAAATGTTGCTACACCCTTTGAATTATTGCAAAACTTTAAAAAGTTTTGAAAATCTGATGCTATATTGTCACTGATAGAATAAACAAATTGTATAAATTTTTCAAAGTTTTCCAAATTGTCTTCTATAGACACTTCTGTGTCGCTATACATTTTGGTGTGGCCTTAATCACAGCTTTTATTGCTTATATAGTTCTTTTCACCCGCTGATTTAATGACGTATTTGATCAGGAATTTGACTGTTTTTTTTTACTGGTTTTATTTTTTACTGCATTTAGTTAGGAATTTGAGTGGGTGTTTTTTGCCCTATTTTATTATTCGCCATATTTAATTAGAAATTTGAGTGGGTGTTTTTTTACCCTATTTTATTTTTGCCGTATTTAATTAGGAATTTGAGTGGGCGTTTTTTACCCTATTTTATTTTCAGCATTTTTCACTTTTACTTTTTATTTTCACCGTATTTAATTAGGAACTTGAGTGGGTGTTTTTACCTTATTTTATTTTCAGCATTTTTCACTTTCACTTTTTATTTTTTGAGGGTTTTAGATTAATTCATTGCTTTTTAAAAAAGTAGCTAGTTTGTAAATTCCTATTATGTACGACATAATTCTCATATTGACGGGTTCAACACCATATCGGGTATACAGGAAGATAAGTGATACCAACACTGTAAAAGTAAGTAGATATCTTTTCATTTGTTATGGGTTTTGAAAAGAAGATAGTTACACGTGGTGTTTTAGCTAAGATATGGTGGGAGCTTCGAGATATCATATCTGAAGTTTTGCATAATAACGGAGACGCTTTTTATATATGTGCAAGTCTACATTGTTGGTCTAAACTCTATTGGGATCATTTGGTAAATTTTTACAGACCAGATTGGTCATCAGAAAGGCAAAAAAACAGAAGACGCGTATATACTATTGATCTTAGCTGTTTCGTTGTTGCAAAATACATCGACACAAGACATGAGTGTTGACATCGACTTCATCTTAAAGCTTTTGAATAACGTTTTCACCGACTGTGAAGAAAATGGAGAGCGTATTTGAACGATGTTGCAAACCACCTTACTTATATGCTGAAGAATCTCACCCTTTGATAGAGCAGAAATGGTGTTCAGAAGACAAAAAGATATATGATCATATTAAGAACGGTGCATTAAAGAATTGTTATGATGAAATCGGTTTAGACATGTTAATTGACAATTCATTTTACAGAAACATTAAATATTTTGCATGGCTAACCAACTATGACTGTTTGACCTTAAATGGTAGCGCATATGGTGTAAAGATAAATTTCGTGTTAATTGATTTGCATAAAGGTAGTCATGTAAAATGTGATTTGAGCATTCCGTGGACATCTCACGTGTACGATCGTCAATGTCCCGAATTTATTGATATCCCCAGAAAAACTCTACATCACATTGATTGCTCACCTAATTGTCTTTTAAGATACGACATGAATGAGAGATTTGATATGATTGCACGTCAAAGGTCTCTAACAGACAAAAGCAAACATGTTATACATTATATGGGAAAAAATCTGTTTGGTGAGAGTGTAGGTGCAGAGTTTTTCGGCTACCATATGTTTTGCGCTAAAGAAGTGTTATTACCTTCAAGTTTGGCATATATAATTAGATATGGTATGAAACGCATGAGTAAATGTCGTCATATGATGAGGGAAATTTGTAAACGCGGGCGTGATTATATGTCTGAAAGTTTATGTAAATGTAGTTTTGTAGGTAAAATTGATATAGATGAATACTAAGTATGTGTTTTTTAGGATGGACGAATGCGTTGGAGAGTTAGAAAAAGATGTACACGATAATGACAACCCTGTCATGCGTGAACTTGTTAGACAAAATGAAACGTTGTTTGAGCTATTTAACAAGATGAATATTTCAGATGACGTAGATTTATTACATATGAACCGTTTTATCAAGCGTACTAAACACTTTGTATATGCTACTTGTAAAAATGTCAAAACCCTAGCTAACACTATAATAGTTGAATTATATGTAACGCTTTTGGATTTAAAAGATTACCGTCAACATTCCAAAATGAAAATAGACTTTTTTATTATGCCTACTTATCGTAATTTTGAACGAATCCTACCCCACGCAGAGTTTTATCACGATTATTGTGATTGTCTTAGACGTGGTTTAACAAGACATTCATTGTATGATGACAGAAGAGATGCAATACTGCAATGTGGCAGTTATTTTGAAGAGATGGTTTTGACTGATGAAAATGATGCATGCTATGTTGAGCATCTTGCATCTATAAAGTCGAGTATCAACAATGAGATGGGCTATCTGTTCTCAAGCAGATTACTCATCTATTTAAGTAGATAGTATGCTCTTGTAATTAGATTACAAAAAAAAGAGAGAACGTTGTAAATGTAGAAGTCGAAACGAATTTACTTGTAAATGCGTTATAACTGTAAAAGAAAACGTATTGAATAAAATTTTTCTATAAAGATGTGTCTCACGCTTGCTTACAAGCATTTATTCATTGAACATTTATCATGACGACATCTGCACGAAAAGTATTAACGCAACATATCACATCTTATTTTCATTCATTGCAAGATGAGGGTTTCATAGCTAGATCATATCTTGATCTGAATGATGGACAAAAAAGAATTACTGGTTTTGCGAAAAAGAAATGGTCTGATGGTCTTATTATGGATGATATTTTAGAAGATATGGGTAGGCGCAAACCAAAGAAAATTACAAAGAATTCGGATGGAACATTTCAGTTGTGTTCGTTATTGAAAAATGCAAAAGATTATGATGAGCGAAAGATAATACACACGATTATTGTAAATTTAGATCAAAACATTGAGGAGAAATTCAAGGATTGTCTTAGATATAGCTTTATAAAAGTGAAAAAGTCAATTTTTAAAGACACTAGTGTAGCTAATAAGTTAGAAAAAGAGGAGTATATTTGTAACGACCAATTACTTACTAACCCTAGCGAAAATATGCTTTCAAATTCAATACACGCCTGTCAAAAACGCACGCAAAATCGCCAATATGCAATATGTGTTTACAGCGGTTTTCAAGTGAAATTATGCAAAATTTTGAAGTTACATGAAGTACCGCGGAAGAAACTTTCAAGATGGCGGCCAAAGAGAAGGGTAGAAATTTTACTACGGATGAAGTTGTTCAGTTGTTGAGCAAGTTTTGGACAGTGTTGGTGGCAAAATGTGTTGCGAGGGTGGTGAACAACAAATTATTTGTGGTGGCCTTTCAGACGTGATGAATAAACCACAGCTTTATGCGGATTTGTTTGTCTCTGCTGGTCTGAAAGTTCTAACTCCGATTTCGAGATTGGCAAAGGCTGCTGTAAATCGACCTGGTGAGGTTTTAGCTGCTCGTCTTAACGCTGGATCGATCTTAGAGCAGGAGGGACGAAACGTTTAAAGATTCCATTCTATGGTGAAATTGCAAGAGATATTCCGTTCGAGTTATTTTCTGTGTTATTGAGATTGGTGAAGAGTACCCCGGAGTTTTGCGAGCCTTTTTGCTTTCACGCATGCAGCAAAAAAGGAGTCATTTTGTTTTTCTACGTTGCGGTTGGTGGTGAATTTTCTATTGTTGCTTTCTGGGTATCGAGATGATCAATTTACCAGACATTTTAAGAAGAATCTTGCTACTGGATGCGAAAAAAAGCATAAAGTTTGCGTCGTCACAACAAATGTGAAAGATTTTGCTTTTATTTACATACATAGCTGAGGCAAACTTGTGATCTCTTCTTATTTTGGCGAATGGGACGTTAGTGGTTTTCCACAACATTTTTAGTTAAAAATTTGTAATGTTCGTCCCCTGAAAATATGTTAGGTATCTTGGAAATAATTTACAATTTCAGACTATACGGTGTCGTAGCTACTTTCTTTGAAAGCATTCAGTAATCTCATTGCTGAAAACAATTATTATTAATTTCATGATAGATGGGTACATTCTGTCAGTAATTTATCGTTGAAAGGCACAAGCTTGCCTTGAGCATATGAAATAATGAAAACAGTCAAAAGTTCCAACATGAAAGATAGACTTACTTAACTGAAGAGCTACTACTGAATGATTAATATACATCAGAGGTGCTTACGTCACTGCAGTGTCAAACAATGAATTGCAATACAATGTGGAAATACGTAGAAAAATTAACCTCATTTTACATAGATAGAAAACTATGTGACATTACTGACATAAGCACCTCTAGGTCTTAATGATAGTTGAAACTCTTCACTTCTTGGTTAAACTAGCTGCTATCTAATAAAAATCTCAAGATAAATTTGACACAACTCCTTTGAACAAACTACTTTATTCAGTAAACAGTACATAGTTTAGATTTGGAATAGATTACTTGTTAAATAAGCCATTGTCTATTGATACTATAGTCCATGCATTGCTGAAAGGCTTTTAGTCATATACTATAGATGACAATCACCTGTTCACAAAAATCATTGTTAATTTTAACCAATGAAACACTTGCACTACCCCCTTGACAAATAAAATTGTCTGGTGTTAGACAGAGTAAATACTAAAGTAGCACACATCACGGCAAAAATGAAGCTCAGTGGGTAAACCAGACACTTGGACCGATAGGTAAGCTACAGTGGTCTCCCCTTGATCAGTAAAATCGTCTGGCATTAGACAGAGTAAAACACATCAGGGTGCAATGCAATTCAATGGGTCGATGTATAATTGGTATTAAAATAAGTACTTTCATTGCTTTTGCATTTTTATACTGCATAATAGTTTGATTATTCAGTGGATAAATTTATCTAACCTTCATGTCATTGGCCCCAGATATTAACCCTTTAAGCTTTCAGAGCTCTCCCTTTGATAAGTAATATTATCAGGTGTTAGAGTAAAACAACAAAGTAGGACGCATTGCAGTGAAATGGGTTCACACATGTAATACAAACTTGTGCATACTATTGTTGAAGCTGGCTGTCTGTATATAATGTAAATGTACTAGCTAGCAACAGGGTTTGTACTTAAAATGAGGTATGAAATTTTCGTGCATGCTTTAGATGTCTGAAATATAGCATTTTTTGAAGAAATAAAAATAAACAAGTGCATAAAAGTCATATTTCCAGTTGGATTGGAGCTAGCAGGACCCATTTCTTAGTGACCTTTATTGATCTGCATGGGTATTGTGTGGTCCAGCCCAGCAACTCAACCCAATGGAAGTCTAGTCCTTTTAAAATAATGTTGTAAGGGTCAGGGCTTATCCAAAAGGCAAACGTATGACAGTACTACCCCTGTGCACACTAGTACTGCAAACTTTTGGTCCACGGGATGATCAGACTATATTTCTACTATATAATCCTTTAAAAAAATTGATGAAATAAGGAGAAAATACAATATCTTTTTCCTTATTTCTTACCATCATGCACGAAAAATTAACTTTGAAAGTCATACAGCAAATTGCTATAATCTGAAGTATTCTTAACAATGTTGCATACTAATCCATTGTAATGATTCATATACTAAACCATTGCAAGAGCAACACAATAGCTCTCCACAACCAATGTTATCACTCCACTAAAAGCACCTCTCCCATACATACACATAAAATTGTTCGCACTGAGCATATGAAGTTTCAGCATGAAATATGGGATGCTAAAAATATTAAAATTAAAAATATTAAAAAGACCACAATTATATTGACTAAACGCTATACAATAAGCCCGAATCAGCCATATAAAGCAAGCTTACCCTTTCGTCGAGCCTTTTTAGTTTTTTCGCCAAGCCTTTTTAGTTTTTTCACCGTTGCCTGAGTCGTCTTTGACTAAATCTCGATCCTTTCACCCTCCAAATGCTTCTGCTTCATGTATTGGCCGACAGTGAACCTTTTGTACTGCGTCGGCTTCGGGCAAGGGCATTTTACAAAGTTTTATGCACAAATATTGAAAATATAAAAACATACGACCTATTATAAATACTAAAACTTCTAAGAAATTTAAAAATATATGAAATATGACCAATAACAAAAAAGATATAACTAGGCGAATGTTGTGCATCTCAGCTTCTTTGCCACAAATGTCGATATTTGGCAGAAAAGTGATCAAAACGAAAACGCTTCCTGAGAAGGAGCTAGTCATAACCATAGCAACTTTGGTATTAAAATTATCCTTATGCTATTCCCTTTGAGCCTCAAATATTCTTATTGGTTTAAACACAACCCTAGTTGTACCACAAGCAAACAAAATTTCATAATTTTCAGAAAACTAATTCGTTTCCATTTTGTCGAAAATTGCAACACGGCAAAAATGAAACATTGGACATTTTTAATTCGCGATGTTGCGTGTGCTTTTGACAGGCGTGGTGTATAAATAAGATGCAACAAGAACGCTTTAACTATATCACTAACCAACATTGCCAGATTGTGGAGATACAGAAAAAAGGTGAAAGAGCAAGTCAGCAGATACAATGTGCTCTACTTCTTCCTGTTTTGGGAAGGTATAGAATTGCTTTTAAAATTTGAGGCAGCGTATGCTGCTCATGGTGAAAGTGGTGGCAGCAGTGTAAGAGTGGACAGCGATTTTCATACATCTGTCTTGGAGTGACCAAAGTCACTTTTTAAAAAACAACAAAAAAACGGCTCTTTTAAGAGTGAATACATTCATAAAAGAGCGCAAACAAAATATCAATTCCCATCTCTTCTATTATGCTTTTCATAAAGTAAATACAATATAGGCTAGTATCCATAAACGATTGTGTTATAGTCATCAGTAACCACATGTTTATTATAAACAATTTGATAGTCCTTATTCTGCATTTTGGTAATTATGTCTTTTGAATGTTTATCTCTAGTGATTTTGAACAGAATATCAACGATAACGCAACCTTTGATGTTACATTCTGCTCCAAGATAAACTAGCACACGAATAACACTAAAGTTCACCTTCTTCAGTGCTGTACAGTTTAAGCTTATATGGCGCACTTTCATTTCAGTCTTATTGTGAGTGGTCTTGTAACAATAATTTTTCAGTCCTCCAGAAATGAATGTTGTAATATAGTCACCGTCCTGTAATTCACCTGTCAACTCACCCAAATAATTTCCATTAGGCAGTTCTGGGTCGCCTGGTTTTGATAGAAAAATGACTGAATCAGTATCGTAGTATAACACACGCTCTTGCAGTAAATCCAATAAATCCTATAGTTTAAGTCTAGCATAAGCAGTTGTAAACGTGGTCATAAAAATGTTAGTCTTTGCATTTGGCTCAATAAAATTCTTATCATGCTTGTAGTGTAACTCTATGACCTTATTGCTTACTAAGTTCAAGTCCAGAACAGTAATTGCATCGGATGACAAGTAATCAAAATAAACTTGAGGGTTGGAAATCAACTCCACTTTAGCCATGTGTGGCCATTGTCTGAACTTACCTATAAAATAAATAACAGTTGCCCCAGAAAAAGTTTAACATTAGCTTAGCCAGTGCACGCAACGCTGGATTACGCTCAATCTTGTTTGGATCCAAACGGATTCCCTCATGCTCACAGCAATGTTCAGTGTAACATTGTTTTTCTTCTTCTGTTGTACATTCCAAAGGATACCCGCTAGATTCCTGCTTGAGCTTGAGAAATGTATCAACATAATCTTTAAATAACTCACTTGACTGATTCTCAAAGTGCCAAACCTCATAAATATGCAAAATGCGATAGTCTTTCTCGAGCACTTTCTGCAATTAGACACTCAACCACGTACCCCGAATAGCTCTCTCATCATCGGAATGCATGCATTTAGCTTGATTACATGTATCTGCACAAATTTTACATAAAGGGAACATCAGTTTACCTTGAGTTTGATAGGTGCAAAATGGGATGAAACAGACCTCGTGGTGATAAGACCATGCATTTTACCAGTCCAAAGTAAATGGAAAGGTCTTGAAAGTTTTCAGTGATAATCGTAGGATGGCTGTGAACTGCAGGAGCATCTTTATTGCACCATGGATACAGGCTAGTATAGGCAAAATATCGAATTCGGAACTCATTTGTGCATTTGTGAAACAACTTCGCACCTCCATAAAAGGCACCGTGGGGTTCAAGAGGGTCAACCACATCAAAGTTATCAAAATACACTTTCATCTCAGCATTACTTTCAAGCCGTTGGTTAATGTCACACTCCCAAACTTCAACAACATTAAAGCCATAAGATTTTAGGAACAAGACCTTCTCTAGGGTAGCTTGATACAGCTCATGAATAGTTTTGCCGTTTACTGTGTGTTGAAGGAATCTCACAAATAACATTTTAGACACCCATGCCAAAAACAGCCCTGCACTTTGTAAACAGTGTTTGTTTGCATGTCAAAACCATCAACCTTAATTTGTGATTCGTGTAATTTGTGATTCGTTTCTCTCCCAAATTTCAAGCGTGTTGTATGTTTATGTTATGTTGCTCAGCCGTAAGCAACTGCCACTTGAGTGCCAGAATGGAGTGTTTATCTAGTGGTTGGTAATCATTGGATAGGTATGATGCCTATTGTCTCCTCGCATAGAAATTTTGTTCTGAGAGCGAGATTGCACGCAGAAGCTATCGTCAAACACTTTTTGAAAGGATCTATGTCGTTACCGTTATGAAACATCTTGCAGAATTCCATGCAACAGCGTCCAAACATGGCGGATCATGAAGGTTGCTTGGGTACCAAACCAGACCTCCAGAAATGCGAAACGTGCGTGTCGCGCGTGGATATCAAAGGCGCAAATATATATAAACAACACGAATACGACGAAAAATGTTAAAAGTAAGCTAAAACTTGGGACTTTTCTACAGTATTGTTAATAAAATATTCACAGCAAAAAATATAGACAAATAAAAAGGATGTCACGTTGTTGTGCCATACGAAGTTGTAAAAGCGTAGAAGGACAACAGGAAAAGTGGTCTGCTTTTTTTCACA
>JAODVM010200366.1:0-13379 GCA_025400095.1 Phenganax marumi
ACCGATTCTGACCGAGCTAAAATGAAGTTGACCGGTCATCTTGACCGGACACATTTCGGCCATTATTTTGAGCCCTGATATGGAGTGGCTTATTTTTTTGCACTGAAAATATTTCTCTACGCATTTTTTTGGAAACTTTTCATTCTTTATAGATGCATGTCCCGCTCCTATGGCAATAGGTTATCCTAGTTTGGGAAAGTCCACAACCATTGAAGTAATAATGAAAATGCTAGGATCAAAAATGGAAGCGCAAGCAACCAGAGAGGTGATCCAGTCACTTCTGAAGAAGACGACACTACCCTTGTGCTGGGATGATCCCAAATTTGCCTCGACTGTAACGTCCGTCCTCTCTGGATCGTTTGATTCAAAGGGGAAACGAACAAAGGGAAGAGGGAAAGAGGTGCCAATGACTAACGTGGTCTTGGTGGCTAATTTTGAAATGGAGGATGATATGAGGTAATCTAAATGTAAAATACTTAGTCTTATATTTGTTTGTAAACTTACAGTTTCGCTAAAAGTAATCTATCAGTACAGTAATCAGTAATGTATAATTGTGTAGGTCGTTTGAAAGAATCGTGCCTGTGATGTATCTTATGCCCCAGTCTCCTGATGATGCAGCAAAATACAGGAGTCAAAAAGACGCGCTATTTAGGGTAGCAACCACAGCATCAATTCCATCCATTGTGAGAATGGGATCAAAGTTTGTTCGCAACAAGACTCTTGTGGATGATCAGGTCGACTTCTTTAAACAAAACTCACCCACTTTACCACCAAGAGTTCTGAAGCTTTACGGATACTATAAGGCTATAGTGCACGAGGTATTACATTATAATGTATTCTTAAAGAAGTCGGTGCTCAGTGCAATGACTGCATGTAATAACTTAAAATATTTGTGAGTTTGAATAGAGACATTCAGACACAAGCAAAAAAATGTTTATTAATTTCGTAATGCTTATGTATAGATTGTGTGCTTGTGGCATGCATCTTATTGCAAACTTTTGGAGGACATTATGCATGTAAAAACTACAATTTCACATTTGTTCCTCAACCTTGACAGATTATTGGAGAGTACATGTTGGAGGCAGAAGCTTGTGAGCAGCAACTGAATGTGAGGAACAGCATCTCAGTAGAAGGTTATGAAAACTACTTGGAAGAAATCTTCCTCCCATATGTGCGCAAGATAATTCTGCACGGGTCAAATGCTGTAAAAGAGCAAACATCCGGATTTGGCCAGTTCATTGAATGTCTTGGGAAGAGTTTGAAAAACACTACAGCGCCAGACGAGGTTACTACATTTTAATTTTTTACCAACAGAAAAGCTACGCATGAACAAATATTAATTAATTATTAGTGTAGTGATACAAAAACTAAATATGAAATTTCTTCCATTAGCAATTACGCGAATGCATGAAGAACAATGTTCCAACCCGACACAATGGGAACGTGATGCACATTATTTTACCCAAACTACTCAAATTGATGAAAAGAAGAGTTGGAATTCTAGCTTCTTTTAACATAACTAAACTAAGGAAAGCAATAAGCGAGCAAGAAGGAGCGTCCACAGACCACTCAAGTTGTTTTGGGGGAACTCAGCGTAAGTGCATGAAAATTCCAAGAAGAATCGTTGACGACGACGTTATTGCCTTGATCGATAAAGGTATACAATTTTATACATATTCCTTTAATACAAAATGCAGAGTAAACGATTGCAATTTATTATTGTATGTTCACCTGATACTTTAAATAGCATTTTGTGAAGAACCAGAAAAAAGAAATGAGAGTGGGAATGATATGGAGGCGGGCGATGAGAGATGATTCGTTCGCTCAGAACCGCACTGAACGCCGAAATAGAGCACAATAAAACGCTCATCGAAGAAAAAGGAATGTTGGAGAAAACGTTGAACGATGAAAGACAGAGGCAGGCTGAGCTTGGAGAGAGAGTTACCCTTTTAGAACGAGAGCTTGGCAGCAAAGAGAGAATGTGGCGAGAGACGGAGAATGAGCTGCATGCAACCATCAGCACACTGGAGCAACGAATCCAACAGGAAGCGCGTCAACGGGCAGCGTATGAAAGCTCCCCAGTAATGGCATTCTCACAAATAGTTTCAAGAAACCAGTCAGGTAATTTATGGATTTCATTTGATTTGTTTAATGAACCTATTCATGCACCCAACTGCAAATAATACAATGTAGTCGAACTGTCCAACAATGGCCAGCTCTCTACTGCCTCATAAATTTTTTTTTTCTTTTTCACTTATTGCAATCTAGATAACAAGCCTTCTTCATCGGACGAGAACGCACTAAATGGTATTTATGCTACTTGTAGATAAGTTGTTCGTCTTTTTGCAGCTGTGTCCCACACATACAACATAAACAGAATATTACATGTATTCATAGCATTTTCATGGAATTTCTTTAGACAGTGGCATTTCCCTCGAAAATGAGCCAGATGTACCAGTTGCAAAAGCAAATGAGAAAAGAAAACAACTCGGTAGGTAGAAAATCACACACAATTACAAGTGGCGCAAGAATTTTTGTGCTATTAAACAGTACATTATGATTTTCTATAAAGGAAAGAAAAGACGGTCAGAGGATGAAAGGCTCATGGATAAATTGCACAAAGGAATTATAAATGGTAAATATTTTCATCCACTTATATAAGTATGCTATTTACACTGGAGTGGAAGCAAAAGAACGTTGTTTGTAAATACGGTTTCCTACTTGACTTTACTTTCAGCATTTACATAAGAGGACAGGTTTTATACCATACTTGCGATAAATCAGTTTTATAATTGTAACCACCTAACTGCTAATGTGCCATGATTCATTCCCTGAAGTGCGGATCAATATACTGTACAAAACCTTATACATGTCCTTATTTAGAATTATTTTTTATTTCAGAAGAACAGAGAACGAAAAGTCAACGGTCATGACCAACAAGCACATACATGGAATTCGAGTTCATATCAATCACTAAAACAAGTTACAAAATTTGTGTTATTTTACTTTACCCCTATAATGGGAAAGTTGTACATTCATTTATCTACTGGAAGAACGATTGTAGTGCCGTACACGACTGTAAACAAAATACAGCACATAATAAAAACAATTAGTGACCGGTCATAAAGTACAGGGGGGGGGGCTTGAAAATTCAAAATTTAGAGCACATAGTTTTTAGCGACCCACCATGTGAGTTGTATATAATTTTTCATGGCCCATTCTATAGGCTTCACACCAAACATAACGACCCACCCCTATTCAGATAGAAATGATGAACAACATCTTATTCATGCACCTTTGACCCGCACAATACGCCTCATGTTTTGCGTTACTCATTGCCAGAAATTTGGGACATAATTAACATCTAATACCTCTCGAATTTGCATATCACATCACAACATGGCTTCTATTCTTTGTATAAACTAGTATTATTCGTAATAGAAAATCAGTAAATCATTAAGGGTTTCCTAAAACCAGGCTGTCGAAAAGTTATCGCAATCGCTTGTTGCAAAGCAGAGTCAGATAAATTGTTTAGTGTAAAGATCATCTGGCTCACTACATTATTCGCTCTGCTTTTTAAATTGTTTTGAGCATACTGCCAACGTGAATTAGTATATACCGTAACTTATATACTATATGACTAATGCAGTATGCTCAAAACAACAATTTAAAAAGCAGAGCGAATACTGTAGTGAGCCAGATGATCTTTACACTAAACAATTTATCAGACTCTTCTTTGCAACAAGCGATTGCGGCAACTTTTCGACAGCCTGGTTTTAGGAAACCCTTAGTGATGTTCTATCACAAATAATACTAGTTTAAACAAAGAATTGAAGCCATGTTGTGATGTGATATGCAAATTCGGGACGTGTTAGATGTAAATTATGTACAAAATTTCTGGCCATGTGTACATATCACTTGCAGTAAAATTAAGCTGCAATTAATTATAAACAAAACACATATAACCCTAGCTAATGGCATAACACGAGCTAATGGTATAACCCTCGGTTTTGTAAAATGTCAAAACATTTTGCAGTGAAAATGAACTTTTGACATTTGTACGGAATATGCTCTTCTGTCATGTTCGAATTTAAGACAAATTCTAATAAATCTTTGAACCGAAACCTTTATGAATTGAGCAGATTTTATATTGACCACCCCCTAACGCGTGTTAAATTCCCTATGACCCACCCCTTTTAAGCGCCTGAATTTTTATGGCCCACCCCCTATTTTTTCCAGCCACCCCCATGTACTTTATAACCAGTCCCTTATTGTACTGTTCAATATACACCTCTCATATAATATTTGCATAATTAAGTCTCTAAGGCAGTCAGGCCTGCTAGCACCATTTCTTTGCAGCTTTTGGTGCAATAAGTTGTTTTCCTACTTGGTAACATAGCTCTGTATATTCATTTCTCCTTTTGACCATTCGGTGAAAAAAGAACATGTGGTGAATATATGGCATAGCAGTCATTATTCTTTTCAACCTGCTGGCCCAAACATTGACCTATTCAGCTGCCCTTGTGTTAAAGGTTTCCGAGAGGATGTTGTCTGGATTGTACTTGATTTTGCATGAAGGGTCCTTGTGGTTTTGCAAGTGCAGCCTGTCAATGACCTTTGTGATGCTCTTCCACATCTTATCAAGTGGAGGATGTAAAGGTAAATCCTTATGAGCGGCGCGAAGAGAATTTAAATGACACATATTATCATATGCTAAAACAATTTCCTCCATAGCATGTGAAAGCTCTTCATCACTCATGCCACTGTTCTTCATTTCCATGAACTTGTTATACAACCATACAATAGTGATAAGAAATGCTTGTGTGGGTGATTCAGACCTGCGGCAAAAGATAAATGCTACAAGTTACTTTCCCATTCACCGTAACTACTTTTAAACATTTGCTTATACAGTATATACAATAATCTAATTTTGCATTTAAAATGCAGTCCTTACTTACTTGTAAAGAAGCTGCCAATACTCAATATGTCCACCAGCTGTGGCAATGATGAAAATACCCCTTGACCATTTCTGCAGGCGTTTTTTTCCAACAGTATCTTTGTTACGTGTCACTTCCTCCAGTTCCTCACAGTCTTTAACAATAGCCTGATTCTTAGCCATAAATTACCTAGTTCCTACAAAATATGTACAAAGTATACATACCAACTAGTCTAGCTATAAAATGTTTTAATTTATTGGATGGAAATGCAACAAAGGGTGTCATACTTTACTTTTTCACAGAAAATCTAACGACATACTGGTAATGGAGGTTAGTCATTTATACAGCAATTATTCTAATAGTTCAGAGTACTTCACAATGCCATTAAATTATTATAAATTATTACTGCACCTTGATATACTGCTGTGTCATCTTCATTGACTTCAGAATTTTCAGCGTTTATTTCCTTGAGCATGTCACTGGGTTCTATTGAATTTTAGAAAAATACGATTTTCATCACTGGCTTTACTTAAGGAACATTAATAAAAATTATGGTTGCCCTTTAAAATAACAAACCAATAACTGAGTGCAGTCTTAATCAATTACAATACCTTTATTTTTCTTCTTACAATAATCCAGAAATGGTCTTAGTTTTGTTGGTATTCCTTTCTTTTTCACCTGGGAGGAGTGTCTATCACAAAAAGCTGACTGGTACTCAGGGTTTCTTGGGCAGAAATCAGGATAATTTATTTCTCCTTCATATCCAAGAATTTCCACTTGAACAGGAAACATACAATGTGCATAACATAGTTTCCAATTCCCATCCAGGACATACAACTTGCCACAGCCTTACAAAACACCATTTAAATTACTACTATAACTTCTTTATTGTCAAAAAAACACAAGTCAATTACTATTTATGGACACACATATCCAACATAGATATGGACTGAACTGCATCACTATACTTGTACCTTTGGTTTGACAACCCTCATAGCATTTGTGATCATATGATGTTGCAACTTGACTACGCACAATAAACTCAGCAGCAGCATCTTTCGAGCCAGATGAATCTGAGTAAGTCTTCTCTTTTGAAAATGACCATTTGTCTGCCAAGTCCATGTCTAGTAGCTCAGTATAAAGCTCACATTCCCAGAAGGCAGCAGCGACAGATTTTCGACTGAGCTCACCAGGAAAGTGAGCTTTAGCAAGAGTGAGAAATAATGAAGTAATTATATTATACACCCCATAAAAGTATATGAAAATAGAGTGTTTACAATAATTGCAATTGACAAACCTTTCTGACACTTTTGTTTTAATATTTTGCTTTTGCTAACCTCTAAAATACATCAAACAAGACATGTAATTAATAATTACACAAATTATTGCGCAGTGCTCAGGGTAGTATTGATATTAATGTGAAATTTTGAACTTACTTGAAGTTATACCGTCAGTACTATCACAAATCATGGTATTATCCACCTCAGCTGCCCCAGCACCATTAAAATATCAACATTAATAAAGTCTGAAAATGATGCAAGTTGCAAATACAAAAATTAGAGAAATCAACACGAGTGTGTGTCTTGTGAAGAGTTGATTGCTAGTCTATTCACTTGGTAGGATACAAGTACATACCGTTTGAAAATCCAGTAACCTGGTTCTGGGAGCTTTTTTTACCAGGCTCCACAACATCACATGCTTTAATTGAATATATGATTCTATCCGTCAAACATTGAACACAATTGATTTGCACTTGAACTAATTTCTACTGTTATTTTACTGTTACTTGTAAAGCTATTCACAGTGTTAACTACCAGTACAACACTATGCATATTGCTACTGGGATAAAGCAATTTGATTTGCAGATACTTAATTAAAATACGTAATTTATATACAGTATACCTGATTCGAATCTGTGTTTGATCTCCTCATAATATACTTCATTGTATGAGACAGAAAAGCTCTCGAATGATACAAAAGAGTGGTTTCTATAAAAGCAAATAGTTCAATATACATATTAATACACAGTTGTAGCATCATTATCTTTGAATGTTTTAGAATATATACTTACATAAGTGATGGTATCCATCTGTACAGCTTTTTTTCCATATATACTACATTGGTAACTTCAACCAAATTATCCTTCTCGAGAATTTCTTTAGGATAGTAAGATGCATTACCACTGCTGTAGTGTGTCATTGACCGACCATAAGACACTTTACACCTTTGACATCTAAGGCAAACTTTGGTGCAGGGCTTTGGACCATCAACTGTATAAAGTATACAGCTACTCAGTGCGTTCGGAGCAGTCAACGCCGTGCCGCATAGGGTGCAATCTTCTACAGGAGGAGCTATGAAACTACCGTAATTCAAATCATCCTTCCCATTTAACTTGGTCAACGCGTCTTCAAATCGAGTTCGCTGCGTTTCCAAAACATTTAACTCTGGAACGAATTCTTCGATACATTTCACTACTTCATCCACCAACGGTAACGAAATGTGCTTTTCCTTACATAATGCGTTCACAATCTCAAAAATAATCTTTGAGCGGCCGTTCTTGCGCCTACAAAATACGCGAGGCACATGCTGTATTGCCGCCATCACCCACAATACCGTGTCGAAGCCGAACATCAATGCAAGCAAACTAGCTGCATCTATATCGTTCTCCTTACGTCGTAATCTTAGCAATTCTGAAACTTTCCGTACAGTCAGATTACTTTTTAAACTATTTAACGAGTTAAAAATCTCTCTCCCCTCGTGAATTTCCCTCATAACAGCTTCTGGAGAGAAGTCTACTTTCGGTCTTTTCGACGCCATGTTTCATACGCGAATATAAAATTAACGACACGTGGCCTGCACAACTCACAACCAGGCCTCTACTACGCTAATACGCAATTATGCATGTGATTTTATTACTTTAAAAATCAACTACGCTACTACGGGTAGTTCAAGGGTAGTAGAGAAAACCCTCCTCATGAAACTAGCCTCTCATGTAGTAGTTTGTTTACATGGTGGTTGCTTACAATAATACTTGTAGAAGAACTAAACCGAAGAAGCAGCCATTACAAGTCTGATGATCATGTAGTGGATAAAGTATAATATTAAGTTTCCAATCCATTTTAAAACGATGCTGATGAAATACATTGTTATCTTTAATATAATTTTTATAATCCACCAAATTACATTTAACATAAAGTAGACGATGCTCCAAAGAAATTGAATGATCCCATCCCATAATGAAGTGGGTTTGGACTTTGGTTTATTAGTGTCGTATTCAGGGTCGTACTCGGAGTTGTAGTCGAGATTGGACTTCAGTTTGTTTTTGATTTGTATTATAAGTCCTTTAATATGATTGTTATCATCCATGCTTAGTTTATGTTTTTGATCCATGATTTTGTTTGCTAATTTTGTTAAAAATTCAATCTTTGAAGGAGCTAGCACATGGTATTCATGTTTGAGTAGATGAATCAAGTGTCAGATCATTGATATTTGTTCTTTAGTGAGGTTATTTTTTTCATGATTGAGTAGTTTTTTGAGTGTATCGATGAGTATGTCTAGATGTAGTAGTGTGTTCTAATTCTTCTTTTTCACTTATGAATGAGCTTAGATATTTCATTATAATGGAGGCGACGGTCAGGTCTCTATCATCAATGGCAGGCATAAAACCAAAAAGAGGAGCTGCTACATTGATAAAGAATGCCCAGTTCTCAAAATATTCAGTAAAAGTGATTATATCATCTACTTTATCATCCACTTAAAAAACATTTTAATTTATTGAACCAACTGTTTTGTTTTTTTCTTTAGACTCCTTGTTCTCCTCATACTTTTCTTTATTTTTTTTTCAATAATTCATCAAAGTCTTTATTTTTGGAGTCTCTAAGCTCCATTGCCTCATACTCTTCAAAGTTTCTACTCATTTATTTAAACAAAACAATTAACTATTCCACATCCTATACACCATCAACGCCACCACAAATACCACGATGATCCAAAGATGGTTGGCTAAGAAATTTATACTTTTTGAAGTAAGCAAGATTCAAACCAGCTACCACAAGCTTACCTACAGAGTGAAGTGCAGGTGGTACTTTTTCTACAACGTGGTCCATGTTCTTTCCCATTTCTTTGACTTTTTGTTTTATATTTTTTATAGTCTTTCTCGCACCAACCACAATGCCATAGGTAATACCCCCGATGCTGATTAACAAGGAGACCACGCTGCTACCTAACAAAAACATATTGTTTTTGATGAATCGCTTCAATCTTTCAAATTTAGTGAGATCACCATGATCAATCATGTCTTGATGGATTTCTATCGTTTCTAGAATAGCAACTCTTCCACTATTTTGTAGTCTAATGTTATCACTCTTTAGATTTATGATCCTAAGAACCATTATACAGAGTTCTTTTGTTTCTTCAGATCTTGCGTTGCTCAATTGTTTTTCCCAATAATCTTTTTCCACCTGGAGAGTGCTTAGTTTTTGTACAGCAAAATTACCTTTGGGATCCATAATTCTGTTGACTTCTCTCATCTCTTGTTCCTCTATAAAATTACTTTCTGCAATGTCATCAGGTAGATTTTGCTCTGTTTGTGTTTTGTGTTGTTGACAATTTCGTTAATGATGTTGTCTTCTGTTGCAGCTGCTTCCATCATATCTTCAAATGTAGACCTTTCACTGAGAAGTGTGAGTTTGACCATCTCTGCCACTTGTGATCTATATGCATTTTTGTACTGACTTTTTGCTTCGTCAACCATGGTGTTAAACTTGTATAGAAAAGGCTTCAACCTTGGATCGTTTGCGTGCCGCACATCATCACCTTACTCTTTTGATGATGGGTTCTCCCTTAAAACTTACTCCTATAATATATCCATCCACCTGACAATTTTATAAGATTAAGCTCTTGAATTAGCCTCCTTGAAGTGACTCCATCTTCTTCATTGACGTCTAATCCCATCAAGTTTTTAGTGCAAAGTTTCAAAGAAACTTTGCAGTATTGTGATGAGTGGGGAGAATTCAATACGTCAGTCATTCATAGTGTAAACTCTCCGGGGGGTATCTACGACTTATGTTCGTAGCGGTTTTGTACGTAGTCAGTGCTTTCAATATTATTTATGCAATTTGAGATGCCATATTTAGATAATCTTTAGGCCTTTGGCCAAACTGATAAAAATTGCAAGGAATCATTTTCGTTATTGTAAAGTTATAACATTTGCTTTACGTGTTGTGAAAGGATATTTTCCCCGGAACACCCGATTCTTTCCTTAACAAGGCAAATGCGCATGCGCTAGAAAAGCACAGTCAAGAATCAAATCATGTGCTTTATTTACGAAGCTAGGAAGGAGCGAGATATTGCCGTTTTTAAGTGTATAAACTTTTCAGACGTAAATGTTGAGAAATCTTTGAGACTGCACGCAATATACAAATCGATATTATACATTACGGGCATGAACTATCAATTCACGATATGTTTTGACGGTGTATCCATAATAGTATGACTACTGTATATTTTGGTCCACACCGATTGAAACCATTGACACAGCACGTATCAAGCATGATGGCGTAAGATTGAGTATGATTGGCTCCCTTAAGCATCGAGTTCAACTGCTGAGGTAATTGAAAACGGTTAAAGTACCATGGCACACATGAGCAGTGCGTACACTGCTTTGGAAGGAGTGGAGGTATATAAAATATGCGGTACTCTGATGGACCTAAAGCACTCCGCCACCTTCAGAATGAGTTTAAAGTTCTACTGCACTGAATTTGATGTGAAGCATGTAATTACACGCATCGTCATTACTTGTGCCAATTTTCAGAGTTAAATTGCAATTTGAATTTTCTCTAGCACTAACGCTGTGGTTTTTAGTTCATTATTTCCATGATCTAGAGAAATATTGACAGGATTACTGTCGAGAGTATAATACCTGGCTTAAAATTTTGCAAATTATGGTAACCATTAGGATGCAAGGAATCCCCAAAGTAAGACCTTGATGGGGCATTCACACTGGCCTTGAGTTGCCATGTTAAAAATATCGATGTTTTATAATTACCAAAACAAGCAGGTGCAAAAATACATACTAATTACTTATAGAGGTACTACTTCAGCACAACGTTCTCTAACACAAAAATCAGCAAAAACTAATAGCATTTCTATTAGTATTTTGTTGATTGATGTACATATGGATGGTTTAAAAAAATATGAACTGTTTTACTCTAATTGTGCTTTGCCTATGTTACTGTTACTAAATTACATAAAATGTCAATACGGCATAAAGTTTTTGAAAGCACTAATGCCAAAAGTTCAAAAGCAATGTTTACTAAACCAAATATTACTGTTAATATTAAAAACGATGTATGTCTCAATCACAGGAAATACTCTGTTACTCCAATGCACTATCCAGATCTAGGATCATTTGATCAAAATCTGTTAGATCTGAGTTCTGTTGTCCTGAACTGTCTTGCATCTCAGAGCTATCTTGCGGGTAGGTGGTTTGCTGGTTGGTGTTTGCTGGAGCAAAGTCTTGGAAATTGGCTACTTGTGGGTGGGTGACTTTTGGGGCTGTGTCTTGTGGCTGAGTAATCTGTAGACTTGTTTTTTTGAGGTTGGAGACATGCACATTGGCGTTTTCTGGCTGTGTAACTTGCTGGCTGCTATTTTGTGGGTGAGAGTCATGGAGACTTGTGTTTTGTGGAGGATTTACTTGTGTGGTAGCTGACTGACTGTGACTGTACTGTAGATTGATATTTTGGGGATGCATGACTTGGCTGCTGGTTGCTTGAGGTCTGGTTTCGTGGGGCAATCTATCTTGCAGGCCACTATTTTGAAAGTCTGGTTTGAGCTTTTTGTTTGAAGGCTCTTGAATTTCTTGCCTGCATGGCACAAGAGTGGCATGTTCTATTCTCTTTCTTTCCATGTTTAATCTCATTGAAAATTTTGATGTATCCCAGTCAAACATATGCTGAAGCACCTAAAAGAGGTAGCAAAACATAAACAAGATACCAATACAATACCAAGTGTTTTACTTTAGGTTGGAGAAAAATTGGTACAGTTATTAGACTACAAATTTGTTTAAAAATTAAATATTAAATACAGAAACAAACTGTTGATGTACTTAAGTTAAATAACTATCAGCGAGCAAAGGCTGTTTTTGACTAGCTAATGGGACAGAAAAAAGTATCTGTTCAGCAGTGGATTTCAGGTTACGGTAAGAAATCTAATGCCTGAAAAATAATAAAGCTGGAACTTCAAATAGATGTCCAAGCATAATGCTACTTAAGTTTCAGGGTGCTGAAGAAATCTGAATGCAGTGATGGAACACGCACTCTCACTACAAATAATCACAACTGCATTTTTGGATTGCTCATTAATTTTAAAGCAACTGAACAGAATTTACCAGAGTGCCAGTTGTGTGTTCAAAACAATAAGCTGATAATACTTACCCCAGTGTCTGCAGCAAACCATTGGTGATGAGATGACAACATTACCTGGCACTCATTTTTTATATTTGCATATTCTTGCAAAAAGGTGGTTCCACACCTAGGGCAGTTTACAATAACTGTTCCATGACTAGCTATGGTGGCATAATTGTTATCTATGTCTGTGTGGCAATTTACACAACGATACTGGCATTTAAAGTCCTTAAAAGCAGAGACATTTGTTTCTGTGGAAGTGATTGTACAATTCTTCTTAGTTGATGATGCCACAGCAGTAGGTACATCAACATCAATGGTTTTAGTGCTCAAAGAAATAGTTGTTTCTCCAACTGTGGTCAAGGTAATTGCATTGTTGAATGAGGAAGTAACAGCATTTTCGATATCTACTGTATCCCCTTCTTTGAATCCAATCATTTCTGCTCTCTGACGCCATAGTACAAGTGTTATCTGACCACTTTCGGTACAACTTTAGAATACCCGGCACATAAGCCACTGATATTATTTGGCTAAGTGGCTACTGGCTACTTGCTTGTGGTTAGGTTGGTGATGTCATTTTAATTGTTGAAAGCTTGAACTTAAAAATGTTGGTGGAGTAATGATAAAAAATTAAAGATGAATGTTCTTCCTAAGAATTTTGTTGTTGTTTGTTTCCAATAAACAGCAGAACACTTTATGTCCGTAGCCATTTAGGTGGTGTGAGTGTGTAAAGGAACAATTGATTTTCTTGATATTTGTTTATTGTGTGTACTAAAAGATTATTGTTTATGTATTTTGATTGGTAGCTAGTTGGGGTCACGGTGGTGTGTAGGTAAGGGAACAATTGATTTTCCTGGTTTTTGTTCATTGTGTGTAGCAAAAGACTATAGTTTATGGAATTTGATTGGTAGCCGGTTAGGGTCAGGGTGGTGTGTAGGTAAGGGAACAATTGATTTTCTTGGTTTTTGTTCATTGTGTGTAGCAAAAGACTATAGTTTATGGAATTTGATTGGTAGCCGGTTAGGGTCAGGGTGGT
>JAODVM010200477.1:0-13643 GCA_025400095.1 Phenganax marumi
CGCCCATCAGAGCTTCCGGTAGCCCATGGCCGAGTTGTGACGTCACTTCCGGTCCCATATGTACCCGGTAACGTAGTGCCGTTCTGCTGGGGCTTGGTTCTGTTTCTCTATTTCCCTGCTTGTTAAACAGCCTTGCAGTCGTACCCTGGTATTGGCAGTTATATTAACTTTTATAGCAGTGTTACAGTGCTAAAAGACCTGCAGTCCGCTCATAACCATTATGAGTTTTAATTTGTCGTGCACTGAAATCTCAGTTCCGTCAGTGAGCAAACGGCAATGAATATATGAGTAAAAAAACACTTTTCTACCTTGGGTTTACGCCCCTTGAAGGGTTCGATATGCAAATATATGCGTTGAACTTTTACAGAATAAAATTGAACTTCAACGGCTTCAAAAAACCCGACGTCGAAATCTTGGTGACGGACATCGAACTTTCAGTTTAGGACGATTACCTGTCTAGTGCATACTACGATGAACTTAATACACGATGAATATCGATTTGTGTGTTTCATTTTCAAAAAGTAAATGCGATTGTCACAATGATGTTCCTGTCCGTTATGGGCAAGGACGATATTGTTCTTGTGGTTCTATTGCGAAAAGTGAAGATCCCTTTTCGGTTTCAAGTCATGCGTCAAATTTATGCAAATCGACAGCACTGGAAGTTCGAAGATTCACCAAACCCAATATTACTGTATTAGAGATGGATAAACGGAAGTTATGGATCGTAGTCTGATAGGTTTGGCACGTATAATACGTGGCGAGGTATAATCATATGGTACAATATTAGACACTAGAAGTTAACAACGCGAATACAGCGCATGCGCAGGTGTTGTGTTATGCAAGATAAGCAGACAAACCAAGTGACAGCGAAGTAATAATTTGTTTTGTTCTCATATTTAGTCGAATTTCCTATTGAATAAACATGTTTTTACCGCCGTTTTCGAAACATGTGTAAAGTTTGTGTTACCGGACCATTGTTACGTCCAGCGTGGCGCACAGATAAAGTATTATGTCTGGTTTCAAGTAAATTTGTTTGAATGCGACCGGTACTATGATGTATACCAAGGAAGGAGAATTTGATGTGTCTCTGGTTGGAGGTTCGCCTTGGGGTTTCACGATTAGAACTCAAGAAGGAAACGGTTTATATAATCGGGGCAAAGTCATTGTTGCCAAGGTTTGTACATTTTGAAAACATTTTACACTTCTTCCTTGCACAGATAATCCTCGCTAAATTTGGCATGAACGGCATCTGGTTTGCAAGCGCCGGTTTGAAGAATAAAATTATTCTAAAGCATATTATTTAGAACGTAGTTTCTCTTCTTGTAATATATCGTTTAAATATTTTGATGGTTTACATTCCACAGTCACTTAAACTCATGTACTATTTTGCCCTGCAAACGAAGTATTGTCACATTGTGTCTAATGATTGTCTCTCGTCAGTCACGATATGGTCCGTTCTGATCGACTGCCATTTCAAGGCTCTCAGATTGTGCATAGTTCAGCCACGATTTTCTGAGTGAAAATTTTACTACAGTTTCATTTTATACTTATGTACACAATGAGAAGGGAAATATTGTTTCGTTTTCTAAAACTTTGCTTATGTTTAAACTTGCAAAATTAATGTGTGAGTAAAGTCCCCTTTCTTTGTTTTACGTATACGCTGGATGCAAGTACGATACCCTTTGCATACGAGACACTTTGCATACATCAGTTTAGTGTTGGCGTCAAAATATTCGAATCATGTACCGATATAACGATAAACTGATAGTTATAAAATGTTTTTAGCACAGACTGAATTTTATTCTGAGCAAATTTAGAACCAGTCGTTTGTGGTAACTGGCGAGTAAAGCAAAATCAGCAGGACATTTCCATCTTTTTTTTCAAACCTTTTTCTACGGAAATTGCTGTTATCGCTTTAATTTAGAAGATCAAATTTCGCAGACATCACGGCATGCAAAGGAATGAGTAGAATTTAGTGTGACAGCTCCAAATTTATGGTCAAAAACTAGCTGGACTCATTCTGATTGTTTACATATGTCACGTTAGTTTCATGTATTCGACGGAAAACGGAGAACAACCAAAATGGCAACGGCCATTGTCTTTAAGAGTACTTAACTATGCCAGCTATTCTTTCCATGCTAATCACGTTTGGAAGCTATTTTGAGCTTGATTCGATGACAATTCAACGCCTTTGAACTGCTGTGTTTCAAATTTTGCGTTTACGGAATCAAAGTGAACTGAAAGTGGTCATCATTTCGGATAGAAAGAATTTTTAAGTCGTGGTATGCTTGTCTCTAATGTATTTGTAATTTATTTTTAACATAAATACTCTTTGTGTTTTTCCAATCATGGCTACAGTATATCGTCTTGATTCTTGATGCCCCTAATCATTCAGTGTAGCAATTTTGAGTCTAATATGAGTAATTCTTCTGTATACGGCTATTTTATATATTGCTTAGCTTCCTGCACCACCATATAAGTAATTCTGCGTAATACAAGTACTTTATCCTTCTACGTGTTGTGTTTTGACTGTGTCGCGTTTGTTTCATGAGGAATATGTTCCTCAATCACAAAATAAACTGAATGCACTTGATTGTGTTTGTTTATCGATGTGGTCGTTAATAGAATTGCCCACTAGCACTGTTCGTTTTTATTTTAATTTCATTCTAGAATGCAATAAATATTCTAACGCGAATAATTTGATTCCGCTGTTTACAGAAAAATTTCTAAATAGATTAAATAGACTAAGTATATGAGGCTGAAGGTTTGGTATGTGCATTGCTTGGGCTACCAGGATTATATATAGGAACCAAGCCTTGTTTGACATTGGAATAAATCTAAAATTGTGTACAGCTAGCCCATGTTTGGTTAGCATGGAAACAGACGTTAGTGTGAATGTTATTTAATTAGCTAGATTTTTGTTGTTTTGTTGGTTGTACTTATATCCGTGCTATTTTCTGCAAAATGAAGGTAGCTCTTAGGCACAATTCATTGCTCAAGTGAGATAATACAGCATTTTTTTTTTAATTCCTTGTTGTACATCTGGACTGGTTGGATGATCCATACAGTCTAAATTCCCTGTTGTTTTGTGAATGCGTTGGATCATTTGTCTTTGCTGTTAACCCAATTTAGCAACACACTATTCTCCAACATGTTTTTATCACTGAAGTAGGCAGATCATATATAACTATGTTGCCATGTTTAGGTTGTACAAGGTGGCAAAGCAGACAGCTCTGGTAATATTCATGTTGGGGATGAAATACTTGCTGTAAATGGTTTGGAGTTTGATAATGAACAGCAGGCAACAGCATATGTCAAGAATGCAAAAAAAGAACTAATACTGAGGGTTAAAAGGTATACATAAAATAAGGATAATATCTTGTTCATTAATGCTATTGATTGTCAATTTGATGACAAATCCTACATTGTATCAATCTATTTTGATAGAGGTCAAGACAAAAGGAGAATGAATATCAGACTTGCTGGGGAATTGCCTAACTATTTTGCTAAAGCGCTTGAATCACCATTTGAGAAAAATGAATATGCACTGCACCATTCTGATGCTATGATGGTTTCAAACAACAAGAGGTCAAGCAAAGAGTATGAGAAAGACCTAAGCTATAGTTTGGCAACTAATACTGTAAATGCAGTCATAGATTATCCAAGTGCCACATACTCCCAAAAAAATGTGACAAGACTTACAAGATCTACTGCTGATTTGTCAGAATATATGCAACCAAAGGATCAGTATTATAAAGACAATTCATCAAGGTCAGTATCTTGGAATATCTCCGATTTATAATTTTTAACATAACCAAATTATAATGCTTGGATCCTCTAAAATTAATAGACAGTTTAGAATGGGTACTTGGGACGAGTTACAAGGACAATAGCTTTTGACTGACTGAATGATACAGAGAAGACTAAGGTTTACAGTATTACAAATATGCCAGATTTATTTAATCTGGGGAGTTTTTTGATGTCAATGTTTACCTTTGCAAGGAAGAGAGTTTCAAAACCATTTAACTCCAGTTTACAAAAAAGTAAAACCCCCTTCTATCCATTACAAGTCACACAGCTTTGGAATAGATTTAGCAATAATTATAGTATAGAAATGGCCGCATGTTGAATTAATCAGGATCTTTCCAAACAAAAACTGGTATAGGAAATGTTGGTTAATAAATGTTCTATTCATAAAGGATCAGAGTAAATTGTACTTGAGGCCATCTTTATTTATAAGGACATGGAGAAAGCTTAAGGCCTGGATTTTTCTTCTCTTAACGTATGTGATCGAGTAGGTAGACTGCGAGTGCATTGGCAAAATTGTTGGATCAAGTCAAGTGCATTATATCCATTAGCTACCACTCCATCGCATCCTTCAGCACGAGAAAAACTGACATAAAAATCGCCCGTGTAAATGAGCCGTCAGTGCTTAGCGAGTTCCTGAAACTTCCTGCATGAATACTGACACTGTTCCACTTCGTAAAGTCTCTGTTTTCTGATGAGCTGGCTTTGATGGCCACAGATCTAATGTGTAATTATATTATAGCATGCAAGGAGTTTCACTTTTGGTCGCGTGTCGCGGGTTGATAGTCGCGGGTCGCAAAAAAGTCCTGATGTCAAAGTCTGGTTCACACTTGTCGTAATTCATCCGCGATCTATTGTATTTTCTTCCGACAGACAAAATATTTTGCACGTGAATGACCACAGACAATGGAAATCCCCGATTCTTAAGACCAAGTGTGAACCAGGCCTATATAAAGCCTGGTTCACACTGGTGGTAATTCATCGGCGATCTATTGTATTGTCTTCCGACAGACAAAGGTTTTGCACATGAATGACCACAGAAATCCCGATTTTTACGACCAGTATGAGGCCGGTGTGAACCGGGGAAGTGAAATGTAGGTAACTAAGCGACTTTGAAAAAATGAGTTAGTGTTGGTCATGAAAGTGATTCGAAGAACTGTGACTGTGATTCAGTTGTGAAGTTGGCGAAATTAATTGCGGTGAACAGTTTAGTGAAGTTATATTTTTTATTATTAAATTGTTTGGTAGCGCTTAGGTAATGTCGAGAACTAGCTTCGTTATATATCATATAGGGCTCGACAGATCTCAAAGTTCCCGCGGTTTAGGTTTTATAGCTCAAGTATGATGCTAATTTAGCCGGGCCTGGTTCACAACTAGTCGTAAGAATCGGGGATTTCCATTGTCTGTGGTCATTGGTGTGTAAAATCCTTTGTGTGTCGGAAGAAAATACAATACAGGGTGTCTCAAAAAAAACGAAAACTATTGAAGTCACCCATAAAAATGTAATTGTTAGAGTTTGAATGAAATTTTTCGTATTGAGCATTTTATAAGTTGCATTAAATCCCCACGGGCAAAAATTCGCGAACAGGGCATTCAAATTTTGCAATGAGTGATTTCAATAGTTTTCGTTTTTTTTTGAGACACCCTGTACATAGATCGCCGATGAATTACGACCAGTTTGAACCAGGCTTTGACATTACTCATTCCCCAAAGCAACTTGAAATTCTACATTCTGGATATATACAAAAGGTGAAGAAGCCACCGCAGTCTTTAGTTTATTTATTAGTGCAAATGAAACTACTTATTCTTCGAATTTCGAAATAATAGTAAGAACTAACATTAACTCTTCTCGTCACGAACAATAAATACATTTTCAGGACTTTTTTGCGACCCGCGACTTTCAAACCGCGACGCGCGACCTACCACCCGCCACACGCGACCAAAAGTCAAACTCTATATAAGCTTATAGTTTGGCATTTTACACTTTTTCTGAAGTATATCATTGATATATATCAATCAGCACACGCATACAAACGTTCCAACCCTGAAATTTCTTTCTGTGCAATCGTAAAAAATAGCATGACGAACGACAGTTCATTGTAGCATCCAAGTGTCGGAGGGTTTCGCTAACTATGGAGTTAATGCCTGTTTTGGTTGGTTTGTCGAGATTAGGATCGAGATCAATGGAAAACGTGATTTCTGCGCGAAACGCTTGGTTGTTATCGAATAAATGCACAACCATGACCATTGATTGCATGTAAAGAGATGAACGAATCTGATCATTTTGATCACTGCACTAGAGTGACTAGACCAACACTTCTCCACTCTATTTCATGAGAAATAAAACATATATAATATAATGTATAATGATCATTTTCGATAGAATACTACCATTAAAATAAGTGAAACAACAATAAATTGATTTACTAGAAACATTTTACTGCATAGCCATATTTACGACAACTGAATGACACAATAACATTTTCATGATATTTTGGCGTTGTGCCGGAAGTATTGTGCGTTACTCCATAATCCGATATTGTGCTTGGTTTCGAAAAGCAAGTAATGATTGGAATTCCTTGCGTACGTCTTGCTGGAATTTCAGATATGCCATGCTTTAAATAGACAACATGACATACTATAAACTTATTAAATTTAGGTTTTTTAAAACAGCTGTTTTATGGTGTGTTGAAAGATTTGATTGCCACCATGCGTCATTACAAAAAAATGTGATCCATAAGCATTTTTAAGAACAAAATTGATCTCAAGTAGCATGTTTTCACAGTTAATACTGGTGTTGTTCGCCTTGCACTCTAGTGGTAGCGCAGTTGTCTTTCCTAGCTTATCACTCGTGTACCTCCGCTTTTGTAATTGCGCCTTTTCACTCGGCGATATTTTGCGCATAAAATGTACCGCTTTCATTTATGAGTCTTCTTTTATTTCATGAATTTGTTAGTTCCATCGACTTTCAGCAGATCTAGATATTCAAACATTTTTGCTTTTGTGCTATAATTTATGGAAAAGACGGTAAAACATTTTTCATGATATTCATAACTTTGCACTGGTAGGAATAAGGTCCTCCGCCCTCACTCATGCACTCCACACACATGTACGCTTACGCTATCAACTTAGAAACACTGGAGGAATATATCGGTTGCATTACGCATTTCTCGAACGCAGATATAGTATACACTGCATACGTAACCGGAAACGGCATACAGTGCGCTTAATTAGTCGCGTGACTAAGTGCAACACAAACAACACAGGCATGTGCATAAAATTTCCGGAAAAGGGTGTTACGGTAGTATGACTTTTGCTTCCATCGTTTAATTAGCCGTTTTCACAGGAGAAGATGGGCAAATCGTCTGGATAACGACCTGAGGGTCGGACAAATTTAGACGATTTGTTCGTCTGAAATTTTGTCCGGTTTGTTTTCACATCAGACGATTTGTACGACTGAGATGATTTGTCCGTCTTCCATAAATGTGAAAACGGCTATTGTTCGTAAGATATCCCGCGTCTTCGTTTCGCTTGCGACAAGGTTGGATGCAATTGGTCATTCTATACAGTATATAACTCTTTATAGCCATAAAGTGGTAGTAATTCCATGTTCAGAAAAGCGGAATACTTCATGTAGGCCTGACCCTGCTGCTAACCCAACTTCTATCCGAGAATCTCTCGTCTTCTGGACATGGAATTCTTACCCATAAAGTATCGTCAAGTAATATTCTTAAGCAAACGAAATTAAAATATGTAACATAAAACATAAAAATAAATTTAATCAACCACAAATCATTATGAATTTTAAAATGTGTTGCAGTTTCTTTAGCAAAACGGGACTATGGCTGATGGTTCATTTTAACCAAAAAACAATGGAAACTAGCTCTCGTCCTCGATTTGGACGACAATTTACTTTTAATGACTATAAAATTCTAACTATAAACGTTAAAACTAGTAAAATAAATATTAAATCATTTGACAAACATGAGCTGAACATTAAAACAATTAACATTAAAACTATAAAGCTAGACTTGGAGCAAATAAAAGTTGACTGTCGTTAAGTCTAAAGAGAAATTCACAGTTTTTTGCTGCAGGGACTGGCATCGCCGCTCAAGAATAGGATATTGCATGCTCCAAACGAACGATCTTTTCCAGGCTTATAGAACAGGAGGGATTTTCATGAAAGCCTCTGTGTCCGGTTGTTGGAAAACGCAACCCTAAACGTGACGTTTTTGACTGCTTGGTTGTAGACGTAGAAATATTTTTCTTCTTTGGAAACTTGAATATAGATGAACTGAAGCTTAATTGAATCCATTCCTTTTCGTGGCACATTCTGTAATCTCCATATAAGTTTAAGTGGGGTGCAACCATTTTCCCACTCCCCTGAGATCCAAAGGACAAAGAAATTTTCGCCATATTGGATAAACGTGAATTGCAAACAAAAAAAATTCTTTACCAAAATCATCCAACATGGTGTCGATGACGTAACATGAGAATCACCAGTATTCGTTTTAAGGATACACCATGTATATTTATTATTGCAAAGCTTTCGCTCAAAACGAATACTGATATTATTTTCACCATGCAAAACTACAAGAATCTTATTATGAGAATCAACAATTCAGAAATAGTGTATGCGAATAAACTGTAAATCTGATTGTTGCAGCTCTCCCCTCTGGAAGAGTGACAGTCGTCCCAGGAGTCCAGACAAAGTTCAGCGTGTGCGAATTACGAGTACGAATGTCACAAGTCCTGGAAATTATAAATATTCATCTGATAAGTTGTCATCATCCACCTTTGACGACAGTCTTGGACAGTAAGTGCATTTAACTGTAGAAGAGGTTTTACGCGCATTTTAACATGTAGCATTATAATTTATGGCAGTTTATCAGCTGGACTCGTGCGTTCTTCTAAGATAATAGTCATCTTGAAAATTCGTGTATAGCTTTTTTTGTAAAACACAGTTCATACAAACACTTGTGACCTTGTATTGTACCAAAACACAGTTCACGGAAGCACTTATAACCAAGCAATTTTAGTTTAACGATGTCTCTCGTTCAGTATGGTGTTGATTGTACGTTTAGTTCGGACAGTCGTTCGTCCACTCCCAGTGGTTACTCTGCAAGTTTTCAGAAACCCTCGTTCAACTCAAGTGCCATGGAAGAACTCAATCGAACATGGCCATCTGCTTCTATTACTGATGCTACAGTGAAGGACACTCGAAAATCAGCTTTCTCTGTTTCTGCTGCAAAATCTCATTTTGAACAGATGTCCAGGTCAGATCTGTCATCTAATGTATAAACAGTTCTCTGCATCTCCCCATGCACTTATAGAATATCAAAACGCCGTGCATTCAATGAAAAGTAACGCTGTAATTTTGCCGAATTGCGAAACTTTATGTACTCTCGATTGTTACGTAGATGTACTAGCTATCTTGCGTCTATTTTCAGAGAGCAGAGACGCGCTTATGAAGGTGAGACGAGATCCAGCTTATCGACATCTTTGGTTGCTCCGAAGCCTCCTTCAAGGAACAGTTCATTCCGCTCAGCTCGACTATCTTCCGCGTCCTCATCTGCTCTTCCAGAAACTGAGACGAAATCCCCGAGTAGCGACGGATGTTTCTCACAGGATACTGCCACTACTCGTAGGTCCAGCAGTTCAGAAGAACTGGATAAACCTCTGCCTCCGCGACGATATAGTAAGTCCGTAGTGTTGAACTCATTCCGTAGCAATAAGAAACCTAGCTATGTTCCCGGAACGCTATCTCCTGACCAAGAGATTGGTTATCATCATTCGAGAACGCAGAGTTTACCTTCGTCCAAAATTGTCGCAACGCAACTTTCTTCGAAATCTTGGGTTATGGACGACGATGAAGATGCAATGAACGAAGATTCTTCTAAACTCTCGCCCAGGTCATCGTCATTTTCCCGAGCTCGTGTCATCGAACCCACTGGTGTCCAGACTGTTCATAGAAGTCAGGAGACACGCACAATACGTGAAAGTCCAGTGGAAGTCACTGCGAAGACTGTGCAGAGAGATAACACCAAATCCCCGAACTATGCTGCCCAAAGTGACATTAAATACAACCGCACTTCCACTCCTGCTAAAGTTTTTCAAGCTTTAAGAACTACTGACGTTGCATTTGAAAGTGGAAACAGTGACAGTCGAGGGTCCCTAAAACGGGAGGAAGAAAGAAGCGCCAGTGATAATAAATGGAGTAAACAGGAATATAACGTAGTTAGCAAAGCAGACCAACGCAAAGCAGATAGTTATAAACCTAAACCTCAAGTACAACCAAAATCTATTTTAAAACGTGAAACACCCAGACCTGAGCCTAAACCTAGACTTTCTACACCCGTGTTAAAGGAAAACTCTCTGATGCAGAGGTTGTTGCTGGAAGCTCAAGGTCAAGGTGGCTCTAGTGAACGTTCTACTGCAGCTACCATTGAAGAAGAAATTAATCAACGCACTGGTGGCACAGTAAGCATTACCAGCCGATCAAGTGGCGATGTCCCAAACAAAGGAGATATTGATCAAAGGTCGGTTGCGTCTCAAAGTTTCATATCTGTCCATGGGTAGTTTTCATGATGATTGAAGAAATTAGAACCTTCGTTTGAGTTGATCGTCTTTATCGTCCTGTAACAGTATGACCTGCGAGTTGTTGAGAACGATATGATTTATGGGAAATCTCATTGTTCTTTGCAATCGCATGCTGAATGCATACTATTAGACTTGAAATCAGCCCAAGTAGAATAGCCATACACTTTTGGTCCGTCATCTTGAAAACATACACAAAACTTGCTTTGCTATAGACTGGACCCGATTATCCACGTCATCGTTTTCGAAAATCTCCGTTTTCGTCCGTCCACACGTAAACACAAAAACGACGTTTTCGAAAACCTCCACTCTGGAGAGCGTTTTCGAAAACCTTCGCTTTTGGTTGACGAAAACGCCGCTTACATGTGGACGCAAGGCCAAAACGGAGGAAAAAACCCTCCGTTTTTAAAAATATCCTCATATATGGACGGGGTCATATTTTCGTTTATAAAGATTTGTGGTGTATTGTGAGAATTCATTGTTTCTAAACCAATACTATTTTAGCGAAGAAATTTAACCATGTTTTACGGCATAGATCTATATATATATATTAACTAGAGTTGTTATCTTCCGTTGCTGTTTAGGCCGGGAACCGTGTCTGCTGAATATAAACCTAAAGAAAACGTAAAAGTCGAAGATACAAAACAGAGAAATATGAGTAAAGAAAGCGAGGTGATCGAGAAACGATTAAATAGAGATACAAGAGATTCTAAGAACGATGTTGATGATTCAACATCGCAAATAGATCATTGTTTAGATCGACTGACTGATTCTCCACCAATAAAGCATGAAGTGCAACACGAGGTTTTACAGAAAGTGGATTCGTTGGGAGATGACAATGTGTTCACAGAGCCAACCGAACAGAACTGTGCTGTTACACGAGAAGATGAACCCTTTGAAAGTAACATCGATGATACGGAAGAGGAGGGTTCTGCCGCAGAATTAATTGTTAAACCTCACGATGCTACTCTTGAAAGTTCACCTGACAACAACGAGAGCATTGCGGAACGAACGACTCCAGATCAACAAGCTGTTCACAGAATGAAGAAAATGAAAGAGAAGCACGCGGACACGTTATCTCGTGCTGATGCACCTTTGAAAATCGTCCACAGTCGTGAGAATTCTGCGTCTTCTCTTCTTGAAGAGACTTTAGAATCGGCTAAAACTATTGCCAGTATTTACTCAGTTGAAGGGCCATCCCGCACTCCTGATGGAGAAGATTGCCTCCACACGGCAAGTGAGATGCGCCGGCATTCTTTGGCGAAACGAGTACGAAGAAGACCAAAACTTGAATCGTCTACGTTCACACCAGAACGAGATCAAGAACAGAGTTCTTTTAGTGAACCAACACAAATTGAAGATGATGGCAGCAGGTCTGCAGGATCATCTGGGGGAAGTCGACCTGATAGTGGTATACTTAGTCCTAAATTGGAAGCACTCGAGGAACAGAAGGTAACCACAATCTAGTTTCACAGTTTGACACAACTTACCTTACTGTTGATGCAATTCGAATATCTGAGTATCTCAGCTTTCCGTCTGCTAAGAGTGTCAGACGTATTGTACAGCGGAAACGCACAAAACAAGTTATTAGCCTGTCAATAAGTAAACATATAAGGTCAAACCACAGGGCATCATGCTACTGCACATTTACATACTGGTACTAGTCTACTAGAAGTGTGATTTCAAATGACTATTACTGGCTGTCTGCAATGATGACTATGTTCATTGAATGAGTGACTGAATTAATTGACCCATATTGAAGCTTTGTTTCGTATTTTTGGACCTTGTAGTTCAGATTTCTAGCAGGTTTTGTGCATGTGTTAGGCAGTTCTGATACCGTGAACTTTTTCATTGGATAAAATGAGCGGCGTGGTGTATTTTTGTTTATGTAGGAAATCCTAATATCAAGCATGAAGAAAAAAGTTGAACTATTGAAAGAACAGGAGAGCGAAATAAATGAAGAAAAGAAACAAAATGATGATTTAGGGAAACGAGTAGCAGAAGAAGTGAAAGCAAAAACAAGTGGAACAGAATATTCGAAATTTGACTTGTTTGTTGGCGAACTGAACAACATCATTGGTTTGCTTTTGTCTTTAACGCAGCGCATGCATCGCTATGAAGTATTGTTGCAAGATATTGATCTTGCCGAGGAAAATGGACGAGATAAGCGGGTAAATAAAGTTGTCCTAAATATTTGAATTTTATCCCGATGCTCACACATCATGCGACCTTTTCGTGAACTTTCGCTTGAGGAAGGGCGAGATATTTTGGTGTTTTGGATGTGATTTTACTAAATGCAATTTGTACACAAAATAGAAACACGCGCCAAGTAAACTTCATCGGTCCCACTTAGGTATTTTCCCTTGCACACAAGTGTGATAGTTGTTCTATTGACTTGTCTTTTCAATCTCTTTTAGGATGTTTTACTGAAACGGATCGAGCGAGTAAAGCAGCAATATGAAGAAGCTTGTCGAATTAAAGAGATCAACGATAAACGTGGAGAGGCCGTGTCCAAAATTGTTGAAGATTATTGTTCAGATGAAGAGTTTGCTGATTTCCAACATTTCGTAGACATGAAGACCCAGTTAGCTCTTACTCAGGCTGAAATACGGGATAAAATCAAGCTTGGTGAGGAAAAATTAAACGCCTTGAATTCAGCGCATATTGACTGGACTACTTTGGACTTGAGTTTGAAATAACTTCATTGTTGAGTGTTTTCGTTTGAGTGCTCTTTTTCGTGAGGTGTGTGGAACTTGGTTGTGAGTGTGTGTTCTTCAACATAGTTACTGGTTCCCTTTACGAATCCAGAACAAATGGTTGTGATGTGGCCAGCGGCAGATCGTACAGATGTCAGACTTCTTAGACGTCAAAGTTTGTCGATTTTAACATAAAACGCCTTCTTCCTCAAGAATTTAACGTCTGAACGAAGTCTAACTAAGTTTAGATAACATATTAAAGCTGAGTTATTGCTTTAGGTGCCGTAAGACGTTCAATTTTCGAGAAAAAAATTTTGTATCAAATTCGATGACAATGCGACGCCTAAAGCACGCCTATAAAACAGTTTTATTAATAAACAGACGATGAAACATCAGTAATTCTGCTTAGATTTTGCAGTTTTGAAGAAAACGATGCTGCCTAATGAAGATCGATAAACAGGTTGTAAGGCCTGTTTCAAACGTCGCGCTACTGTCGTGTCGAATGCATTAAAAACAATAGATAATCAGCTGAAACTCCTCATT
>JAODVM010200588.1:0-13642 GCA_025400095.1 Phenganax marumi
TTAGCTATCTTTTTGACTCCATCATATTATCGTTATTTCTCTATGGTATTGAAATTTGGGGCTCGGCCCTACAAAAGTAATATTTAGACCGTATTGATAGATTTTTTAAACGAGCACACCCGTCATGGATACACCACGAAGATGTATAGAATGGCTGAGTTGGTTGAAACGAGAGATAAAACTTTGTTTAAAAACATTCTTAACAATCCCGAACATATTTTATATGAATTAATGCCTGAAAAACGAAAAAAATTTTTACGGAAACGTGAACATCCTTTTATGGTCCCAAAGATAAGAACAGAAAGGTTTAAGCGTTTTTTTGTAAATAGATGTTTGTTTGACTATTTTTAGCTTTTAACTCCTTCATAGGTAGATTATTTCTAAGTACAATATGTTCTTCAACCCTGTAAATATAGTAAAGTATAATTTTAGATTTGAAAAATCCTGTAAAGGCACACGTCTGTTGCGCCTATGATTAACTTGAATAAAGAATTATTATTGTTATTATTAAATTACTTTGGAGACGAAAAGATATTCTCTTTTGTAATACTTTTTAGTGCAAAGGTTCTTCGAAACTTTGCAGTATTGTGATGGTGGGCGAAAATTCACGAGTCAGCAGTCATACAGGCATAGTGTAAACTTTCCGGAGGGGTGTTTGTAGGTATTTCTCGTGCGTATTTCTACCAGTGGTTATACACAATTTAAGGCCTGATGCATATATGTCACTCTTGCGTCCAGTCAAATTCAATTCAAAGAAACGCGAGGAAAACACATCGTTGGTGCATCATCTATTCACTCGTTCAATCTGCGATAGATTTTAGTGACCGTGTTGAGGAACTCGGTGTGGTATGTTTACGCATGCCGTGAAAAAACTTTAATTATAAAGTGAGACGTGCTAAACTTACTATGCAATGGTGGCGTATAAAATAAGAAACTTATCCAGTGAGATTAAAATGAGATTTCAATCAGCCTAACTCAATATACGTTTCCAGCACGCCTAGGCCACAGAAATGTACAGTACAGTACAGCTAATTGATCAATTACTCAACGTGCTATGATGCTGGACACTCATGACATATCATACCTTCGTATCTCTCTCTAGTCGGAATTGAAGTGTAGTCACTTCGGCGCAGACTTCAGCTGTTCTGATTCAACCTAAGTTCGTGCGCTGCATTTATGATCACTGTCCAGGTATGGCGGCGACAAAAACAGTATGGCATGGATAAGATAACATTTATTTTACAATACACTTCGTATCCGTTTCAGCTCCGCATTCATTTTATTTTCAAAAGAAAAATACTCAATGCTTTCATATTTTAGCAACCCCCGACAAGCTGCTTTTGAACCTATTTTTGCATGGAATGTTCCAGTTGATTTTATTTTTCGCGATATATAAGTTTATTCCAAAAACACATTCAGTACCAAAAATGTTTCGGGTTTGTATCAGATAGCATCCTATTTGGAAGCTTCAAATACTACTTTCGCTTCAAAAAAGACTTCATGGAACATGCTATTTGCACGGTCGATATTTCTTATTGCGCCATTCAGTCATAAATCCGAACGTATTGCATAACATAGACATAAAATTTCATTAAATACTTGGGTGAAACTTCTTCATGTATTTAAAAGGGGGCCCTTAAAATATATGCTACATGCTAAAACGGCAGTTTTGCCTGAATATGAGGACGTATAAACGTAATATTTATTCAAGAGATCCACTCCCACTCGCTTGCGAAATCGTGAAGATTCCATACATTTTCCATCTGCCGGTGATGAGAGAGGTAGAAAACAAGGAGTCAGACACAGGCTCATTTTTCTTTAGCATCCAAATTTCGTGCCATAGCTATAATGCTTTTCTGCCTTAACAGTAATAATAAGATCGGTCAGTTTATCAAAATTCAATGCTAACCGTCACAGCGGCAGACATGTTTATGAGAATTAACGTGATTGCAGTTAGAAATGGAATGTTGAAAAATTCTTATTGATTCCGGAGAACGAGGGGAAAAACCACAGTGCAATTTATAAGATCAACCGATACCATGCATGCAAATGTACTGTGACGATCGTAGGCATTTCTTTCATCCAAATGCTATGGATACTATGGCTACATACAAGATGCCCCTACATAGCTTAGACTTACTATTTGTAATATTTGTAATTCTAACAAATCTATGTGAGATTGTATGAACAAGAACCATACGTATTTATACAAATCTTATAATATTCAAGGATCTTCATACATCAATCAGAAATGTGCATGCATCTGTTTGGGTCTCCCTATGCGAAAACACAAAGTATTTTGTTTTCGAATGATAAACGCGTGACCTTCCGTTTCAGTTCCGCTATCATCTGAATTTCTATAGTATATGAACCAAGACAGCTTGTCAAATTTTAACCCTGCGTGGAGTAAAGTCATGTTACTGTCCTATACAATGTCCGATGCTAATAGCGTGCTGGAATAAACGCATGACCCTTTGTATCAGTTCCGTCCACTATTATATGAATTTCTATAGCATATGAACTAAAACAGCTGGATAAATCTTAACCCTGCTTGGGGTAACCACTACTAAAGTGTTAAAGTCATGAGCCCACCCCCGTTTTCGCTGAAATTGCCATCGAGCACGTGCTAAATGTTTTTGCCTGCACTGATGGCGGAAGTCATAGGAGTGCGACGTATAACCCGCGATCAAAACTTTATTTCCACAGACACTTGCTAAGCTGCTATTTTAAACTATAAACTAAAAGTAAGCTATGAGATTTTGTTGTATCGAACGAATCACGATTTGTCAGAACGAAAATTTACGGCAATCAGCAATGAGATGTACTTGTATTCTGTATGTAGCATCCAGCTATCAACCCATTATTGTCATAAATAAACACTGAAAGTTGCAAATTCTTGGCATTTCTCGCCATCCTAAATACTATTTTATACATACAGCGAGAAACAAATGCCGGTACTATACACCGAACATAACGTTGCAACTTAGATGTCCGCAATTACGGGTATGAAACGAAAATTCGCAACTAAAGTTTTTGTGGGTAACCTGTTCGCAGGCTAATGATCGTTTACATACAGTTGACATGCTGGTAAAGCTTGCCAAATTATCCGATTATGTTCAATTTTTATTTCAAATTTCACTGTTATACATCAATGAAGAGAAGCTCAGCACTGTACAAGTCAGTCTAAATGGTTTATTATGTTGTTCTGTTGGCATTTGGAGTAGTGCTAATTTTAGTTGTTTATTTTCATGAAAACAAACAGTTCAACACTGCAGGCTACCCATAGTACGCGTTGCGTACCTATTTTTTGGTATAATAATTTCAGACACCGCGCGGGGATGTAGACTTGCATTAGTTGTCCCAAATCACATATTGGCTGGATATTTGAGGCTAATTCAAGGGAGCGGGAAATTTGCGACTGAAGTCAAGTAAATTCAAGATAGGTGGAGACATAATTCGAGTGCTAAAACATGGTGCTCGGCGATGAATTGTTGCAGAGGTACTGCAGTGTAGCTAAGAGACTTGCTTTGTGGTGAATACTTTAGACAATCATCGGAAAGTTTACATTTATTTGTCAGTGGTAGAATAGTGCTGCTGTGTGTTTGTGAGTTTTTCATGGTAGTAGAATATAAAATTGTGGAGTCTTGCCGTTCATGACAGATTCTTGGCATTTTTTGCTACCTGGTGTATTGCCACAACTGCAAACTCGTACATTCAAATACTCCTCGGAAGTATACAACTTACAAATGTAGATCGCGATGACGCCATCGCAATTCGGTGTGCAGTGTATTGGACACTGTAGTGCTGTAGAAGTACACAACAGACATAAACTCACACGGACCTATCTTGCATGAGTAGTACTTAATGCCGCGATCTAACAGAGTGTAGCGGGTAAACTGTTGTAAAGATCTCAGAAACTTTGCACTGTCCTTGAGGTCTCTAGTTTCTTGTTGGTCTTGTTGGTCTTTTCTTGTTGGTAGAAGTACCTATTTTTCCTTGTTGATCATGGAAACAAGACTGCTGGTACATTCGTCTTGGGATCCTTCGTTGGTCTTTCCTTTTTCTCTCGATCTCTTGTTCCTTGAAACTTTTAGATGTGGGTATTTTCTGATATATCGTTGAGAGTTCACTGGAGAAGAAGAAATTGTGCTGTATCTTTATGTTGTGTGTCTTTTTTCCAGTTGTCTTAAAGGATTACGGCATTTGCATGTTAATGGTCATCTTCCATCGGATCCTGATGTGTTCAAATATTTTGCAAGGTACAAAGATATTTTTTATTTCCTTTTGTAATTTGAGTACTTATTACTCCGCCGTTACTTACGGGCTTTGGTTTTCCGGAACAGTTTTGTTTCCTGAATTGCCTAAATTACGCAATAACTTGTTTTACTTGAGGTTTGTCGTTCGCATAACAACGCGACCTCACCTGTACAGATCTTCCGTTTAATTTTTGTTTACCGTTGTGTCTCATAGAATTGGTCATTTTGAGAATGTGCGTTTGACAGCCATTGAATGCTTGGTGGATATTGTTCAAGGTACAGTACGTGTTTCAGTTTTTGCTGTCAAAGATAAGTCGGCACATTAAATTGCAGTTTACGAAGGCAAAGCAAAATCGGCTACTAAAACATTTAATTGGCAATTCCACCTATCGACCAAGTTATGATCTAGGCAAAGAGAAAAAACAATGACAAAGAGAGCCTCGTGGAAATCTCTCAACTCGTTTAAAAGGGCATAAGACGAGTGGCGAGAAAGCTAAACTCGATTAGGCCGCCATATTGCTCATCACGCACGGACTTACGATCATCCCATAACATGGAAAGAAGCAACCATTTGGGCTAATGATAGATATAAATTTTCTCGTAAAATGAGAGTCTATTGAAATATGCAAACATATACCGTACATGTAGAGGGAAAGCCACTAAATAGTACGTAGCGTGCCCTCTTCAGTAGAGAAATAGGGAGTTTACGATTTGCGACGCGACAAGCACGACGACGCGTTCGGCAAACAAAGAAACTTAAAACAAAACAGAACAAAAAATGAATAGTTTGGAATCCCAGAGCTTTGCTCAACAGCGTCAACACGACGCCGAGCAAAGCTCTTCCACGGCTTCTGAGCAACGTGAAACCTTCTTACGACGTTAGAGGAGCCAGATAAATTCAGTCTTGCAGCAAAACCGCAGTGTTTTTCAACTTTATCTGTTTTCCAGGTTATTTAAAAAGACTTCCAGTGTGTATTTAAACAACGAACTTTTTTATCGTCCATTCCTTGGCGGAAACTGAGATCGCCTCGTCTCGTTCGCTGCGTCGTCGATCGTAATCTCCCTTTCAGCAAACACGACGTGACGGTCTATAAGTCATCGTGAAAATGACGTGATATGCCCTTGTATGGATGTGCCACGCTATTTTACGTCAATTTCTCGAAGCCTTAGAATGTCACGTCGTTTCTGCTAAATTTCTCTAATGTTCGCTAGTTAGATCCTCGTCTTGAACGCGCGCGCATCAATTCCAACAACTTCTCACGTTTATAAATATCTGTAGTTGCGAAGACCGTTTAATTGTCAATTAAAAAGCGCAAGCAAACAGATCACGATAATTGTGATGTAAAAAGGACGAGTGAATTTTTCAAGTTTGATATAAAAACGACGTGTGAGTTATTCAAGTTTGTCGCACCCATGGTCGCACCACTGATGAGGCCCGGGTAAACGGACGGCAAGCTTAGCAATAACATATGTGGCTTAACCTCAAACTAATATTTATATTGTTATCTCCATGCAAAACTACATGAATCTTGAAGAGAAATGCGTCCGTAAGTTTTGATCTAGACAAAAAAAAACCCAGTGAACTGTATATAATCTGGAACGCTAACTCCATAAGAATGCGCCTATGATTGGATGAAGCCAAACAGATCACTATCATTTTGTCGTCTCCTCCCGGAAAAGACCGTATGTTTTGTCTAGGCTGTGTTACTTTTACATCATAAAAACACTATTTTTTCTTTTTCTAATGGCTCAATTTTTGTGAAACTTTGAAAAAAAGTGTATTTAACACAGGAGGAGGTTTAAGCATTTAAGTGTATTTCAAACGTTCAAAAACGCAGAAAATGAGGCAAAAATCGCGCGATATTTTTTTGAAAAAAATATTGAAAAGGACTGCGTCTACGTGCAAAGTGATCTCAAAGTCGGCTTCAATTTCTCCCCCCCCCCTGACTTACCTTTCCAGATATATTTACATTTCGCTGAAAAAAACGCGTTCGCTTCAGGAGTATGTACACACTCGCCGTCTCCATTGCACATATCATGCAAATTCGCCGCTCGTATTGTGAATGCTACTTATCAATGAACCACGGAATTATGCATGTATATAGCTATTTTTTAGAATCAAGTTATTTTAGTGTTAGCATCCTGGGGCCAGTTGTTCAAAACCTGTTCAGCCTAATTCTGGGTTAGCGTAAGTTTCGACAGAAAATTGCTAGATGTTCCTCTTCTATCTTGGAAACAGCTCTTACAAATCTCATCTACAACAATGGAACTTTGCATGGACAAACTAAACAGCAGGTTATATTTTAACGAGGGCTACTTCTAAACCTGTTTTGAACAACTGTGCCCTGTAGCCTATGCATGAGGTTTGTTTACCTCGCTTTGATGGTTGACGCGTCTGGTACAACAAGTAGGGACTTTCTATGCTCTAAAATAATTGCTTTGAATTTTTTTTAGCTGATTCAAATGAAGATATATTAGAAATGCTGCTTGATTTGGCAAAGAACGATCCTTCATCCTACATCAGGTATGTGCAGGATTTTACACCGCATTACATATGTTACTAGGCTTTTCTCAGTATTTGATTCTTTCAACTTTTTAATACATTGCAACTCAACTGCATGGAGACGTTTTCTATGGCACAAAACGATTGTTGTAGCTGAGTTGGGGCGAGAAATAGGAAAGGCTGGGAAATGTCCGGCAGCACCGCTGCCAGGAAATTCTCCGCAAAAATTACTCGCAGGCAATATTTCCGTATCTCACAAGAAGTTTTTTTGTTCATAATTTATTTTGAGTTCAACAATGAAAATTTAAAGAACATAGTTAAAAAATATACTTCAAAATTGCTCATTGGCCTATTGAAATTTTATTTAATATTTTGATTTTAGTTTTGCTCTCTTAGGTAAAAAAAATCTGGCAGGAAACTTTGAATTTTAGTTTTGCAGGAAATTTTTTTGCATTTTGCTGCCAGGAAGAAAAATACTTTATCCAGGCCTGGAATAGGAATTCCCCACATCTCTCTTGCAAACTATAGCACGACTTTACAAACACGAAAAGATAACAACTGACCCAACGTGGGCAACATCATAATTTACTATTGTGGGCAAATATGATTGATTACCTTATAATGTGAGAGACTATGTAAAAATCAGTTTTAAGACAAACAACAGCGGTAAATAAAACGTAAACATGACAATGAAAGGAGTCAGTTGAAACGATTAATGCAGCGTCGATGACCGCATAACTAATGTTGAGTTTTGTAACGCAGAGATATGGAATTTATCTTCGACTGATGAAAATAATATTTTATGAATTAGAGAAGGGAATGAGTAAAATATTGTTCCCAACACGATCGAGAAAATGAAATCCTATTCCATTTAGTATATTTAGTAGAAGACCAAAGTACAAAAAATTAAAGTTATGCAACTACATCGAAACTGTTGATTGTTTATTCATTTTCAGACACAGTATATTCACAATGCTCAATGAGAATCCGCCTTTCACGAGAAAGTCGGAGTCTCTTTTAGATAACTTGGAACTTGTCAACAAACTATGGAGTTTTGCTGGGTACGTAATGCGCTAACTTTCCCTTTATATCCTTTATATACCTGTATGGCCTCACCTGATGTGAGCAAGCAAAGGATAGTAGAATCAAGCTAATAGTTATCAAATAGGTCCTTTTTCAGTAGTTTATGGAGCTGGTCTATACGGCTTATATGTAGTATAAGTCCTAAATGCGCGAATCAAACCTCTTCTAAAGAAGAGGTTAAGTGTTTGGCGAAGTGACGATCGAAGTGGTTGCGAAGTGGTATGCCTTTCACCTCTGCAGTTCGCAGGTTCGATTTGCAATGAGGAACTATCTCAGCGCATTCGAACCCAGTCTTCATTTGAAAAAAGTAAAGTCAAAGTTCTGCGAGAAGTTGTGGGTTTTCTCCGGGTATACCGGTTTCCTTCCACAGGGAAAGCTGACAGGGTGGGTTAGGAAAACTAGGGTCACAATTTGGTTTGTAGCAATGCTTAATGTTCCGTGTCACCTTGTTTAAAATAAAGTTAAATGTGAAGTAGCCGTACGGCGCACTGTGGTTTGTAATTCAACGACAAACCCATTTTGGTGTCACTAGTAATATACTAAGCAATGTTTCTCTACTATGATTGGTTCCTTTCTGTGCAATCAATCCCAAACAATGCAACAGTCCAACTTTTGCAATAACTGTGCAAAAACGTGTAACAAACTTATGTGACTGGCTAAACAAAAGATGATAGCCGACCAAAACGTTGTATACTTTCTTGCTAAAAGTTTTTAAACAAATATGGCAACCTCTGGCGGCGACCAAAGGTTTCCAAACCTCGAGTTTTCTTCAATACAAGAGCTGCAAAATAATGCAGAAAACAAAAATGTAACAAGTAGCATTGGCTTTATCGTAACTGTGTTTAACAGCTGCATGGGCCAAAAACGAGGACTTTGCTGAGCATGCAAACGGAGTCATACGAACTCAGTGAGTTTGACTAGACACTTTAACGATGACAAAACTAGATATAATTGCCTAAAAATTTTTCTTAGTATATCATTAATAAACGGGGGCCGGTTGTACGAAGCCCGTTTAGCTTAAACGGTCGATAAGTCAGAACTGCAAAACGCTTTCTTGCACCTTTTAAGTGTTTCGAATGCCATCTTATATGCTGAAGCGATGGTTAGATCCATAATCATTTATTCATGTGATAAACTTTAGTTTGTTTGTACGAGGAGTATAAAAATATGACTCTAGTTCGAGCTTATCCTACTTGTATGCTAATCGAGCTTCGTACCGGCCCCTGTGGTATAATTTCTCTTGCAGTTGCGGGTAAACATGCACTCGTGACCTTTTTGTGAATACTGCTAATAGCGCTCGTCGATCGGACATTCGCTATTTTGCAATCTTTGAAAAGCACAGTCGTGCATGTTTATCTGTAATTGCAATCAAAATTGTTTTACTACCTTTGTAATATTGGCTTTTTGTCATATTGGATAGGAAATTCTCGTTAGATTCTCGACTGAGATGTGATGTGATGGACCTGTACCATACGCTGTATGGAAGGGTATCTCCAGGATGTTTTCCTACGCAAGGAGTAAGATATTCAAATTTATCACCGTTATGCTGCCTCAAATACTTCGTTTCCGTCAATGACCAAAAAGAAATTGGGGGGGGGGGGATCTCCAAGACGCGGCAACCACGTCTTCGTTAGCGACGCGTGTTCAAAACAAAATTCACCATGGCGAACTGGAACATGAATTGTTTGTAGTCCCAGAGCTGTACTCAACAGAGTCAACACGACAACCAAAGCATGTTTTCGTTTTCGAAGCAACTTCAAAGCTTGTTACGATGTTTCAGCTGTCAGATAGACTCAGTCTTACTGCAAACATCCTCAGTTCGTTTCTCCCTTGTTTGTTTGTGCTTGAGTTGAGTAGTATAGACTTCCAGCCCTTGTAGGAGTAAAATTCCGCGATTGAAAGTAAGGCCGCGTTCGCTCGCGTTCTACAGATTGTAAACTTCAAAACTTCAAAACGAGGCCTCCGTGAACGACCATATTTTGTTGGTTCACATTATAGAGAGTTGAGTTCCACGTTTAACTGGGATTCCAGTCGGTGGAGTCATGTTTCTTGGCAGAGTTTTTTCCTCTGCGCCTTTTCCGATTTTTTTCAAAGGACTTTTCTTAAGTTTCACTTTTAACCCAACTAGTATAGCAAGACGGAATGCGAAGTCTGTATTCACGGGCTACAAAGTCTGTGTTTATAGTGTTTAAGCTGTATTTTGAAGTGATTTTCATCTATTTTTCGCTACTAATTTTGATCTAAAATAACTTTTAATTATCTTACCTGGCAAAACAAGATACTCACCGATATTTGTTTCATTTTATATTTGTGTTTCAGATGGGAATACTAATTGACCTCAAGGAGAAAAAGATCACCAATTTTTCTTCTGTAGCAGCTTCCAAACATGACCAGGTGTGTAAAATTTATGACTTAACCTGACAACGCTTGGGCACCAGCAGTTTCGTTGCATGAGCAGTATTTCTGCGGCAAGAAAAGCAAAAATTTCGCCCAAACTAAGGTTGCAGTCGTAACACTTTTGTTTTTCTCTAATATCTCTGAATTTTGGAGGAAGCCTGTTTGGGGGTATTGGCTTTAAAAAAGGCAGCTTTAACGTCTAAAACTAGTTTGACTATATAAGACAACTCTTATAGTCGTCCGCGTGAGAAAATCGCAGACGTTATAACGTGTACGTTGTCAGCTTAAGGTGCAGTTACGCGATGCTTTTTTTCATGCAACTTGTTTTAAAATAGTGATTTTGTCGTGGTGGCAAACTTAAATATCGCTGGAAGAAACATGCTAGCCATAGTGAATGGTTTAGTTACCTATAGTTGTGAAAAGAACTGTTTGACTACTCAATGGAGAAACTTGATACCTTAAAAACACTGTGCATTCGGCAGACCTCTCTTCAGGTGTGTCGTCTGCTAACTGAAGTTGAAATTTTACTTGTATTTGTAGCAAAGGCAGGAAGCGATGAGTCTGCCCATGCGAGGGACGAGTCATCAAGACAGTGCAGTTATCCCTGGCATGGGCTGATGTCATCGCTTCCTGCTTTTAGTATAAATACAAGCAAAATTTTAACTTTAGTTAGCGGACGAAACACCTGAAGAGAGGTCTGCCGAAATGCACAGTGTTTTTTAAGGTATCAATTTTTTCCATTGAGTATTTAAACAATTCTTTTCAGAACTAGGTAACTAAATCATTCACGATGGTCGGCATGTTTCTTCCTGCGATATGCAACTTGTTTCGCAACGTCTTTGCGAGACAGTTGCATGAGTCCTTGGGCCATGTGACATTCCTTGCAATGGCCAATATCATTGCAAGACAAGTAGAGGTTGGTTCTATACTTTTGCCGTTGCGAGACAAGGTACTCGAAGAATTACACCATGGAACAGCACCTTTGAACGTCCATTTTTTGTGCGCACCCAAATGATTAAGCATTTCGTACAGATACGAACGATGATTCTTGGACGTCTAAAACCATATGCCGTAGAGACCAAGTATAGTTACATTTCTCAGCCCAAAATACTTGCGAACGAAATGACAATAAAAAAGAGCGATTAAACATAGAGCACTCAAAATCGCCTGGGGCCGGTTGTTCGAAAGTTGAATTGCGCCATCCATTGTACAGTAAGTTTTTCAACGATCATAAATTTGGACAAAAAAGGACTGAAGCTTCCATTTTGGTCAACGATATAAATATTAGAGGTTTTAATTATGCTGATCAGTGGAAAATTTTACGAAGGCGGCTACAAATAATCACTAGTCAGTAGATAGCGGTATCCACCTTTCGAAGAACCGGCCTCTGGATGTTGAAGTCGCCTTCTAATAGGTATATAAAGAACCACGACATGCATGCAACCTTTTAAAGTTCTGCAACTGTCTATCGCTTCCAGCTATATGTCAGTCAGTTTCTTGAAGCCCAAAATATTTTCAGTTTACAGAAAGCAGCGTGTCTGCTGATGAACACGGAACTGTTGAAGCAGTGAAGAGGAAAAGAGACGAAAAGAGTGTTTCTAAAGAAAAAAGAAGGAAACTTGTAACATCAGCACCAGTTGCAGGTACACGGGGGAAAATAATAGCATATTTTGGTTGCTTAGTAGCAATTCGATTTTAATAAAGACAACCCCTCCTTTATCCGAAACACTAATTAGCGATACCCTTATTCAGCGAATTTTCTATGAATGTTGTCTTATTTGCATACAGGTATATAGGTAGCCTACGACGTAGACCACTGAACCTATAGTTAAGTGGTCTACGCATTAACTGAAAGATTTGTGTTCTGACTCGCAGGCTATCTGCCCGCGAATACTCGAATTCGCGTACTTGTTTGTGACTGGCTAGCGCTTGAACTTATAACAGGACGCTTTTGATTGGGCTATCCATCAAACCTCATGTGTTGTTCAACTTCTGGCGCAATAATTTATTCAAGAATGTTTTTGCGCAAGTGTTGACATACAATGTGAGAATCATTAAATGGATTTTCACTGCGCTCTTTGTTTTCGATATATTGAGAAACATCAAGAGAGATCCCTCATTCACGGAAAAGGAAAATTTAACGTCAAAGAAGAACTACAGAATTTGCCTTTTAGTGTCGAAATTTCTACGAGATTTATATGCAAGCAATGCCTTAGTGTTTTGAATATAAAGTCGTCGCACAACACATGAGGTTTGATGGATAACCCAATCAAAAGCGTTCTATTATAAGTTCAAGCGCTAGCCAATCACAAACAAGTACGCGAATTCGATGACTCGCGGGCAGATAGCGTGTGAGTCAGAACACAAATCTTTCCGTTAATGCGTAGACCACTTAACTATAGGTTCAGTGGTCTACGTCGTAGGCTAGTATATGGGGTTACTGAAGGAGTCGGGTTGGTTACCTTAAACAGCGGGTTACCCTAGTCGGGTGGGTTACCCCATTTACACATACACAGTTGTGATTCTGGCAGTAACGTTACTTTATCAAATGTGGATAGGGCAACCCTGTAGAACTGGGGCTATGTTTTTGTTTTCCATAAGCTATCTTTAAACGCGTAAAGTAGGGTGGCGTTACCATGCACATTATTGCTTATGGAAGACATACAGAGATGGTACTGGACTAAAACACACGCAAGGTAATACTGATGGCCATCATAATGCTGGCAAGCACACTTATCAAAGGTGTTCTCTACAATATCGAAGATACTTTCACACCACAAGGGTGAATTCAACATCTGTATACCTCGTAATCTTTGGCGTTGTGTAAAAGACAGCGCCAAAAGATTATGACGTATAGATAACAAGGCAAATTTTGGCGACAAGTGTGTTTAACATGCAAATTCAACATATGCATGAGACTTTGTGTTACAGCTAGTCTACTAGAAAAATAACGTGCACCCTTGTCGTTAAAATATGCCTTTAAGCAAGATTTACAAAACAGCTAGAGATAGCGTTACCGTGCTTGGCACACAGCTCTGTCTGTAGGTTAAGGCAACTGGTTTGCAACCCGCACTGACTTCTGAACTTTTCGTATGTCACGGTGGGACTATAAATTGACTTCTATTTAAACTACGTGGATTAGTTTTTCATTTCGAGAGTTTCTCATCCGTTTTAGAAGCTTCTGCTTTGCATCCTACTGAACCTCATTCATTTGCATCTCAAAACGTCAAGTTGAAGATTAAAGTAAGTTGTATAACACCCCCATCTGTACACGGAAGTGACATTGTGAATAGGAAACTGGAAGTAATGAGGTGACATACCGCAGATAAGGCCCATCTAGACGATGCGATTTTTGCTTACGATTGTTGCATGCAACTTGCTGACGCCATCTCTGCGACACGAA
>JAODVM010200699.1:0-13640 GCA_025400095.1 Phenganax marumi
AATTGGAAACAAACTAATGGGCGCGAAAAATTTAAATTTGTTTAATAACAGGTAAAACATGTATTTTTGCTTATATACTACATAAGGACCTCTTTTCCTAAACACTTTAAATATTTCTTTGTCTAACTCTTTATCTTTTCTTTTTAATTCCTCAGCAAGATCTTTTTCAGGTCTAACTTCATCTTTATGTCTTTTAAAATAATCACGTATTTTATTGAGATCTAGATTATTAAACATATTCCACATTCTTTTATCTAAGTCAGAAAAATCGCTTCTTAAATCATTAATTAAATTTTCTCTGTTGGAGTTTACAACATAGCCATTAATAGTATGTCTTTTCTTAAGAATAAGTCTGCTATGAATACAGTTTATTATCCCACACGTTTTTTCTATTTTTGGATCCTTAAAAATCTCATATGGCGATTTATTCCAAAAGTCGTTCTCTTCCATGTACTTATCAAAGTCGTTAATCTCGCCCACTTTAATTGGTTCTTTAAACATATACTCATTTATAAGCTTATAAAAACTCTTTATATACTTCATTCTTATCATCTATTCTTTGTCTTGTTTTGGTTGATATGCTACTCGATTAGTGTCATTATAACTAAAATCAAAATTTAGTATGTCCTTTTTACAGAAACAGTTTTTACATACTCTTTGATATTCATACTCATAAAACTCCTCACAAAGACACATGTGACACCAGTTAATAGCGTACTCTTCTTCAAACCATTCTGTTGGTATAGTACCCAATTTACTCTTAAAACGAAAAGGTTCTCCTTCTGGGTATGGTGCTATACTTGGTTTAAGAGGTTTTTTGTCTGGCTTATAATCAATAAGATACTCGACTGACATTTCATTTTTTGTACAAGGTTTAAAAATAATATCATCTTCTTCACAAATTGGTTTATAAACTGTTTTTTTGTTAACCCTATAAAAAGGTTTGTAATTTCGAAAGTATTCTTCATCAATAAGAGTATCTTCTTTCATTCTTTCTAAGATTGCTTTATTAGAATTTTGGTTTTGTGAAGTCATTTTTTTGTTCTTACTTATAGTCCTATCGTTTTTTTCAAAAAGTTTCAATTTTGAAATCTTTGCATTCATTTTATTTTCTTTAAGATTTCTTGATTGAGAAATCAATTGTTGATTGTCTTGATTTTGTGAGTTCATGGGTTTTTTTTCTTACTTATATACGCTTAATTTTTTTGTGCAGTCATGCGGAACGATATGCAAACGAGTTTGTGACAGGTTTGGGCAAGTTTTATTTTGAGGAAGCTCATTTGCATATCTCGGACGTTAATTAGGCTGAAAAAGACTTTTGCGGTCAAAATCAGTTGTTCTTGTCCCAGAATCCTTAATTTCACACTACTAAACTGTTTACAAACATTGAGAAAATTTACAATGTATGTAAAGGTACCATTAGTTTGTAAATCAAATTTACAGTGTATTTACACACTGGATACATACTATTTACATAATATGGATAGGTCTTGAATTTTCCAGTGTTAGTGGTAGATCTTACTTGATTGATGGAATCCAGTATGACTTTACTAACTTTTCCAAGTTCACTTTTCGCCGGGTTGATTAATCGGCATTTGGGGTTTGATTTTTGATCATCAAACATGCTAGAAAATCTGTATTGTTCAATTCCACCAAACCTTGGATAAAACGAAACGGTCTGACCACTTTTGATGTAACAATGGGGAGCTTTGAAGGGACAGAAATTTGCAAACTGGTTGGTTGATATGCATTAAATAAACTATGCACAAAATTTCATAAGAATAACATCGGAATATACCAGGATGATGGACTAGCATTGATCGAAGGCACCAGTCCACGACTAGCTGATAAAACAAGAAAAGATCTGTGCCTTGCATTTCATGAATTAGGACTGAAAAATTACAGCTGAGATAAACTTCAACACCGTCAACTTCCTTGACATCACCCTCAACCTAGCTAAACAGTCATACAAGCCCTACAGAAAGCCAAACAATGATCCACTTTATATTCACAAGAATTCCAACCACCCTCCATCAATCACCAAGCAACTCCCAGCTGCAATCAACTGTAGAATCGCGTCATTATCATCCGACAAACAAAACTTTGATTCAGTTGCCCCCATTTATGATAACGCTTTGAAACAGAGTAATTACAACACAAAACTCCTATTCCCAACTGCTGAGAATAAACATAGCACAGAAACTCAGAAGAGTAGCATAAACGAGAAGCATAAATGCGGAAGAAAAATCATCTAGTTCAACCCGCCGTACGGCAAAACCATTTGAACTAACGTCGCCAAAGAGTTCCTAAAGCTAATTGACAAATACTTTCCTAAAACATCATCTCTTTATAAAATCTTCAACCGAAACACCATCAAAGTTAGCTACAGTTGTATGAATAATGTGAAAAGAGGCTAAGAGAGAGGCTAAATCTCAAAATTCCACCAACGATGCCAAAGCCGAAAAACTCTGCAACTGTAGAAACATGAACGAGTGCCTACTTAATGTGTTTAGTGAAAGACGTATAGTGTATAAAGCTGAGGTTATGACGACTAGCACCAACGAAACTAAAACCTTCGTTGGTATGACAGCAATAACATTTAAGGAGAGGTACAGAAACCACAAGAAGTCATTCAATGACATAAGATACGAGAACGATACTGAACTTTCCAAATATATTTGGAAATTGCAACTTGACAATAAACAGTATGACATAAAGTGGTCAATCTTATCCTGAGCGAGTCCAATCAAAGCCGGTGGAAACCGTTGTAACTTATGTTTAGAAGAGAAACTACAAATACTGCATAGTTCTAATTCTAAATCTAGTTTGAACAAACGTTGTGAGTTTTTCAAACACACACGCACGCACGCACACACACACAAAGCCGAAATTACGTCGACTAGTGATGGTGATATCAAAGAATATATAGGAATGACAGCAAACTCCTTTAAAGAAAGATTTCACACCAATAAAAAATCATTTACTCACACCAAGTATGCCAATGAAACAGAATTGTCAAAGCATGTTTGGAAGTTGAAGGAAAGCGGAATGAGATATAACATCAAGTGGTCTATATTGAGGCATCCATCAGCCTATTCACCCGGCGCCAAGCGTTGCAACCTGTGTATTGAAGAAAAATTGTGCTTGATACAAGGCAATGGCAATAAACTCCTTAACAGCAGATCAGAGATTTTCCCCGAATGCTGCCACTGCGAAAAATTTTTTGGGGCAGAAAAATTCAAACACTCTCGTTTGCGCGGACTTTCGTAACCAAACAGCTGATGTGACCATTTAATTGCAACAGTGTAATTACAAGTGTAAATCGCCTAAAGATCGTCTCGTCCGCAAGACATGAAACTATAGAAGCAATTAATTTATTTTAAGAATATATCATAATATCTATATAAATTTATATAAATCGCAAATTTGCATTTATTGACAAGTATCACTTCCCGACTCCTTGTGGCGTATCTCGCCCAACACTGACATGATGCAACAACCGAGTTTTACAGTCTTGCTTTCTTTGCATGAAAGACACTTTGACCTACGTTTCAAATTAACAAGGTTCGTTTGAAAAACTGAGCCTTAGAATGTATTAAATTTGTAGAAAAGTACAAACTGATGGAATAGTTCGCAAAAAAGACCTAACAAAAACTTCGTTTGCTGTATTGGTGGATAAGCACAGCATTACCTTGTTCTTCATCACCAGAATTTTCAAGTTCATGGCTGTTTGACTTATTTCCCTGCACGCTATCTTCATGTAGTGACTTCATACTATCATTATCGTTCGCTCCTTGCTTGTCTGCTTGTAAAGACAATGCATTTCTCATCGTATTTCCCATCGCTGACTGGAATACAAAGAAATTGGTTGGAAGATGTGTCTGTTGTCTTTATTTTGAAGTCATACTCGTGCAACCTTACCTATAGATTGCAGTAGCATTACAGATTTATATAAGCATCAGTTTGAGGATATACCACGTATATTTATTATTGCAAAGCTTTCGATCCGTTAACCCGGACCTTCATCAGTGCATCATGAAGGAAGTCCCGGTTAACGGACCGAAAGCTTTGCAATTATAAATGTACGTAGTGTATCCTCAAACTGATGCCTATATTGTTGTTTGTGTCATGCAAAATTATAAAAATCGTATTACAGATTTAATAGAACAAACACTGAATTCACTGTTCTATACTAGTAATCGTTATCGGCAAACATTTATTCGTACAAAAGAATATTATTCTCATCCTTCCTGCAACGTTCCTCGACTATTTCAGTTAACCTTTGTCGTATTCTAAGCTAAGCCTACTGTATTGCGATGAAAAATAATGATTTTCGTCGCAAAAAACAGCGTCTATTTTTAACTGATATTTTTATTTGTAATTTTGCTACAATTATTTTTAAAAACAGTCGGGACACCTGCAAGTTTCGAGTACAAACAGCTCTACACTTCAAGTATCACGATCAGTTTTCTTTCATTCCCTGGCTCCCCTAATATTGCTGTTTCACCGAATGCTACAATCATATAGCATGTAGACTGTTCGAAAAAACAGCACACAATGTTGGTTAATGGACCGAGAATGAGATTTAATAAAAATAAGTTGTTTGGAACAGTTGCAACAATTTTAGAAGTATTCTCTGATTGCATTTGTTACACGCACAGTGATTCTAGCGGAAATATTGTCAAGATAGAATGCATTCCTTAATTTAATACTTCCATTTTATTTTTCTACTTAATAGAAGGCCTAAAATGTTAGTTTAATACTACTTAATACATGCTTTCGGCATATGAGCTTACACGCTCAGAACAGCTGATGACAAGCTGCGCTTTGTATAAGCCATAAGTATAGCCAAGTCACGTATTTCAGGTCACGAAAAGGCTCTTCACATGTCCAATAAGATTAATGCTGTTCTTTCTTTTTTTCGATGGCTTCCAGCATTGCGTCGTTTACAAGAATATTAAGAGTCTCACTAGAGTGGGCTTTTGTTCTCCCGCTTTGACGAGACAATAAGCGATGGTCAGTAGTTAGATACGATTTAAAATGGTTCAGAACGACTCGCTCACAAACTTTTGACATTATTTCCAAAAGAGAAATTGGTCGTTTACTCGAGAAAATTTCATGATCATCGTTTTTATGTAATAGTGTTACTTCTGATAGTTTCTATATGTCTGGAAACATAATATTTTGAATTCTCACAAACAAGCTACAAAATGTTTCACGAGTCAATACTACTACTTGTAAGTTTGGCGAGGCAAAAGTTGAAGAAAAAGAGAATAAAAAGTAACTGAAGCAAAAAAAAACAAAAAAAAAACAAAACACAAAAAAAAACAAAGCACTATACATCAGAAATTACTACAGAACTTTTCATACAAACTTATTGATAGTGATGCTAGCTACCTCGTTCGAAGAGTATTTTAAACAAATCCTTAGTACCGTACAAGTTTTTAAGTTTCTACTCAGAAATTAGACTTCCAGCACCAAAACTTTGCTTGTACTTATAGTTTGCACCAAACTAGAACTAAAAAATCTATCCACAATCAAACCTATTGTCTTTGCTCAGATCTTCTTATTCAAATTTAGGTTATATGGACTGAGCAAGACTAAATTTCACGAGTCTGACAAAATATTTTGTTAGAAGGGAAAATTTTCAGTAAACTCGCATTTACAATGCTGACTTCTTTTGGCCTGTCGGCAAAAACTTGACCAGTCGAGACGTTTTCAAAGCTTGCAAATGCATTCATTTACCAAATACGTCCGGTGTAAGAGTACCATTAAAATTTTAAATCTGGCGTTGAAGAACTATACCGGGAAAATATTTATGAAAAAAATAACGACAGGTCAGATGTTAGAGCATTCGATTTAAAAAACTAGAGATAGTGCCACAAATATCGACCAGTTCTTTAAACTTTTTCGCACGTCAAAACCTTGCCGGCAAACGGCGCTGTTATTAAAGCTATTTAAAAGCTAAGAACAGTCATCAGGTATACTGTCCCACACTAAAAAAATGTTGTAGTTTGTTTATACTATTATAGAAAGCGTTCCATAGACAAACTTAAAACTTGAACCCTGAATAGCGCTGTTTTGAACAAATAAAGCAGCAAATATGATGAATAAAGCATTTACCTTGGCGAAGAATCCCTATTCGGAGGCGCTTTTACCTGAACAAAGATCAGTAAGAGAAGGGGCACTTGACTCGTAGCATTTGAAGTTTTTGTGCCCCCGCATATCGTCTTACGCATGTTGTCCGCCTTTGCTAGCGAGTCAATGACTTTTTCTGACCAATAAACATGCAGTGCTGGCTCACTGCTCCGCCTTCTGGCCAGTAAACTGCATATTTTTCCATAAGAAACTTACACACGTTGGTAGTAATTCCATGTCCAGAAAAGCGGAATACTTCATGTAGGCCTGACCCTGCTGCAAACCCAACTCCTAACGGAGAGTCTCGCGTCTTCTGGACTTCTGGACATGGAATTGCTACCCACACGGACGTTGCACCGCTGAGTCGCCCTTCTGTTATACGAGCTTTATTCTGTGGCTCTTTAGTTGACAAACTTCGAATAAGAAAAGATCTCACAGAAGCTAAGGAAAATAAACTTAAGTATTTCAAGTATTTCAAGAGCCATTTAAACAAGATGTTATTGCATTGTACCTTGACAAAGAATTTTTAATAAATTGGAACAGAAACTACGTGCATGTGTACCTACAATTTTATCTTCTTTGTCAGTGTAGCTATTTGAAAGACCAAATCTAATTTATTTGCTAACACAGTATACTAATATTCTGGTTTGAAATGGACACGTATTTCATACAAAAACGTCTATATTGATCGTATTGTTGTCATATTGTTGTCATGCATTTACTTCAAACACATTAACTAGTCAACCTTACAAGCCTAATATAATATATGTATATAAATTACAAAATAAAAATGGATGCTTTCAAACACGCCATGGATTTATTTAAAGTTGTTAGCGAAGTCAAAACTTAATGACCAGAAATGAAAGCAAAATCATGCAAGCTTATTCCTTTCATTCAAAATCGTAGCTGCCGAGTAGCCGACAGTTCGAACCATATAGAAGTCGTCATGCATGGCTCTTAAATAACGATAATAAATTATTTTTGCAATAGCCTTGTTTACTTCTTTATTAATAACGACCAGAAGGTTATATAGTTGAAATTTATTAAATTGGTGGTTATTAATAAAGAAATTATTACACCATGAGGATTAGAGAAAGTTCGTTTTTGAACACAGTGAAGCTTTGTTTATATTACATGTCCACGCTTAAAACCCGAACTAGTCTAAAACATCTCATAGACAATTTTTTAACTCATTCTTATCAAGAAATGAAAAGGGAAAGCTTGACGTATCTACATCGTTTTGTTTATAGCCCGTTTGACACTTAGCAGTCTTTTTCTTGCCATGCGAAGCGAAAAATAAATTAACCGATAAGAATGGAATGACACTTGATGACGTTTTCTTCCCGGCAAAAGTGTCATGCAGGCGATGGTTCGGAAAAAGCTTGGCACGTTCAAAATTTTCACGCAAAACAGGGGTTGTGAGAAAAACAGACTAATAAATTTATTGAGGCAGGGAAAAAATTTTTAAGAAGTTGAATTTTGTCAAAACATAGAAATAAACGTCTTACGATTGTCTTGAATAATTAAAAGTGCTAAGATGGCTCTGCAAATCAGAAAAGCGAATTGCGCTAATGTGAATCAGAAAATTGAGGTGCATACTAACGGCTCCCAAGTCTCTGCAGAAGTTGATCAAAAATTCCATGTACTCTGGTGCGACGCTTGTACTGTTGGTCAAAGGACCCATGGAAAAATGTTATGCCAGATGGCTAACATGCAGAGCTGAAATGAAGCAATATCTCACAAATGATGCATTGAGAACTATAACAGACACAGTATTTCGAACTGAAAATATTCAGCTTGAAAAAAATAGCTCTTACGGTCTTACGTGGGGCCGGTTGTACGAAAGGTGGATAGCGCTATCCACTGGATAGTGGATTTTTCAACCCTCGTAAAACTGGACAGAAAACGGCCAAACTTTCGTATTGACTAACAAAATAAACTTCGCGGCCTTTACTCTATGAATAGTTATGTTAATCTTGTAATTCTTGTTTTATAACGATTGATGAGAAATTTTACGAATGTTTTAAAATATCACTATCCGGTGGATGGCGCTATCCACCTTTCTTACAACCGGCCCCTGATCTTTGCCCACAGATATCCCTACTGCAATTAGGCGTTTTCAGTATTTAAATTTTTTAACGTTGGGCGATGTATTAAGAATTTTGTAGCTTCGTCTAGCCCAAATGGAGACTTCGTGTCTTGATTTTGTGGTAAATATAGTTTGACAGCAAATTGTTCCCAGTATAGTATGTTAGGAATAACTGCCCATTTCGGTTGGCTGTGATTATGTGGGAAACAATCACGAAGAAACTTGACTATCAACTCTTTCGACATGAGTGTGCGAAATCAAATTGTGGGTATGGTGGGTTTTCTAAATGGTCGTTGGCAGTCGTAGATCAGAAGGCAGTGATGTCCTCCCGTCGACTTGATCCAAAGTCGATAGAGAGATGGTCCGGTAACTCTGCAGACATGAAAGCTCCTGAAATGAGCTGAGATTTCATATTGACACATCTTCACCATGCACAAACTTTTGAATTTGTGTGAATTTGTGCAGCTCCATAGGTGAGTGATTTGACCTTGCGCTACAGTTGTCTTCACCGTCCTTAAATATGAACAAAAAGATAGAACCAAGACTTAGCTGAAGTTACAGACCATATCTGCAATGATTGTGCTTGATCATTGGAGAAAATTGTTTTGTTTGTGCAAACTGTATTTTTAAACAGTTGGCCAACCTAGGCACTGAGTAGGCATTTATTGTATACTAAAAATTCAATAAAGCCCGGCAAGAAATCGAATTGTACATGCGCCGAACCAGGGCGCTGTAAACAGCGCCCAGGCCGCACCTTGTGCATATGAGCGTCTTATATGGTTTGAGCATAATTGATTTGCACGTGGCCCAAGACAGCATACATTTTTGCTGATGACATGCACGTTGCAAGTCTGCAAGTTTGTCCTGTATACTCTTTAGAAGTAAGAGCCTTTTACCTTTTGCATATTTTTTTTTTACTTGTGTGGTTTTACGGTTTTCGTGGTCTAGAATGTGTGCTGTTGTCATGACTGTTACATGTGGCGAAGCCAAAATAAATAGATTTATTTGATTCTTTAGCGACTAGTGTACTGTTTCTTATCCACATTTCCGTCAAGAAGAGTCGCCTTTCACCTTTTATGTAAGTACAGACTGCACTTAAGTACGTAAATGTAATTATAGTTGTAACTATGTAAGTATACTGGTGAAAACCATGGTGAAGAGTACCCTGACCTGCAGAAATTATCATTACTATTGGTGCTATTGTTACTATTTTCATTATTGTTTTTACTGTTGTCGTTATTGCTATTATTATTATTGTTGATACTATTGAAGAATATTAATTTGGGATACATGTTTCACTGAAAATCACTGATATTAGTACGAGTCTTCAAAATACTGAGCGTCCGGTAAATACTTGGACTATGCCTGATCGTCCTTGTTGATGATGGCGTTTGCCATTTGCACTTCAAATCATGCTACAAATTTTATAGGAATTTTTGCCATTAAATCAAGCTATCAGTGAAGCATCATCACTGTTACCATTACCGTCACTGTTTTTCATGTTCAACCACAACCTAAATTTGTAGCATCCATACAAAATGAACTGTACCACAGGCAAGACCACAAAAATACTTGCTACTATCACAGCTGCAACCTTTTCAGGTTCACCATTTTCATAGTCCAGTATATGGTAAATATATGGGTCTCCTGTACTATTTAAACCACCAGCCACCCAATATATTATGGTAAACACTAAATAAATTAATGCAAATACTGTGACATAAACCCAATGAACAAGACAGACTGGTAGTTTCGCAGTGAACAACTCTGTCAATATGATCACAGAATTTAAAGCATGAAGAGATATATCCAGAAAGCTTGAAGGTGGTCGAAAGACAAGTAACCAATACTCGATTGTGACAATCAAACCAGCATTGGCTGAAATAATCCATAGAAACCATACTAACTTCTCATAACATGATAAAGATGGACTTGGGTCATCTTCCAAAGTTTGAGCGAGCTTCGTATTTGCTGACACTGGTGAATCCTGCTTTCCCACACCTTTCCAAGTTCTTGCCAGTTCACTATTCTCCTTTTCTGAATGGAATTCAACTTCAGCTATCATTGGACTATCCTGCTTTTCTGAAGGCACTGACAGTCCCGTGTAATCAGTGATTCTTGCTTGTGAATTCTGTACTTCGTACGTTTCCTCCTGAGGGTCTCTCAGGTGTTGTTTCTTTTGCAAAGCACGGTGAATGGTAAGGGCTGTTAGTCCGATCATTGTGGCAGTAAGAAGAAGAAAGCTCCAGTTTGTGAGGTAAATGAACCAAAAGGAGTCTGGTCCTTGAACACCACTCAAGATTATAATTGTTACACAAAATATGCACACACAGACTCGCAAGAGCAGAAAACCCCAAGATGACAGCACCTGGAATGAGATGTTAGCAATACCTTCAGTCAAATGTGGAGGATTTTTCCCACATAATTGGACACTTACTATATGGCAATGCTAGTACAACTAACTGGGTTTCAGTATAATATACAAATGAATCAAATAGGGCTGCAGATCCATGGTAACAGCAACTAGGCTCTGGAAGATGGCAAGGTTCCAAAAGGAAGGAAAGGACAGGGAGCTTAACAGTCCTAAAGCAACCTTTGGGTGAATTGAAAGGACGCATATCGATGTACCCTGTTGAGGCATATCAGATGCGCTTCAAGCTGCCCCCAACGACTCAGTCGTGAGTGATGACTACGTACTACAGGTCTACAGCTATACCTAAGGTGCTAGGGGGTTAATTTTATTGCACCAGGAAAAGCCTTGAAGCAAAGTAGAGAGTGCTAGACACCAACTGAACTCCACTCACATATATTAAAGTTCAACTCATTCCCTCGTGATGAAATCGTAGAATAGAGGCAGAGTCACTCAAATTTATCATATTATACCACACTTTTATGTACAATAGATTATATTCCTGACATAAGAATTACTAACCCAGGATTCATGAAAGTTCTCATCCTTATCGAGATTCAATTTCAATTTCTTTATTGAAAATTCCTTCTTCAACGCATTCAACATGTTTTGAAAATTTGCCAATAAATCCTATTTATTTGTAGCTGGTAGCACGATAACGTCACAAGATTTACATTCTTCTGTTTTAATCACCTGCAAGTTACGTGCCTCCTCCCCAGGCAACTGTTCGGCTTCGAATTACTTCTTTAAGTTAATCGAATATAAACTTGCAGTAATACACCGCACGCCATTTAATTGTGTTAAATCAAACGAGTAATTACATGCAAAGCCCTCATGTTAAACTACATATCAAGAGAACATTGATGAGTTTGCCAAAATCTGTGCAAAAATGTTCGCTTCGTTTCGCGCGAACTTATCACCTCCGCCAGCCGGCTATGTGATCATTCTCATTCGATCGTTTGTTATTTAATAGCGATCTCAAAAAATAGCGAACAAAACCGAGCGAAAGTTTCTAGGAAGTGTTAGCATATATTACGATGGCAATACTGTTATACTACTTATACACAAATTATCACATGCCTATGGTACTGTAGAGTTTTCCGCTCGAAATTAGCAAATTGCCTAATCGAAAGCGCCCTAAAGTTAATGACGTTTACTAGTAGTCAAACATGTTTCATTGAATTGCCAAATTCAAGCAAGAGAGTTGCGATTCAACCAACGACATCTCAGTTTGTGAAGTCCTAGCAAAGCAAGCTGAAATAGAGGGGGAGCAATGACAGCCAAAGTGAGAATCAGACCCACAATTACGCCAGCGTTGTTGTCATCATAATCCAAAATCTTGTAAATATATGTTTTGCCGCGTGCGTTCACACCACCTGCTCGCCAGTAAATGACGCTGAAAATGACGTAAACAGTAAAGTAGATCACAGTGTAGAGAAAGTGGAGTAACCTTATTGGTACATGACCAAGCAGGACCTCAACAAGAACAAACACGGTGTTGAACGCATGCGTAACAACGTCAATGAAGCTCACATTGCGAGCTTGAAACAACCAATAAGCGATCGAGACGATAATGGCAGCACAGAATGCGACATTATACATTAGCCACGTGGCTTGATGGTACCATCCACAGGGCGTGGGTGGAGGCATATTGATCTTGTTATCTTGTGTGCTTGGCAGCTCTATCTCTTCTTGCTTGCGAGCTGCTGCGACTGATGTTTCAAATGTACCATAATCCTCAGCTGACGGTACACTACGATACATTTGATACACTGCAGATATAGACAGAGCAGTGAGCATTATGAAAGACACACAGAGGGCAGCAAATGACCAGTTGGTGAGATAGATGAACCACTTTTCATCACCACTTCTACTATCAAGACCACTCAATATGATACACACCACGCAGAACACTGTGATCACCAGGCGGATAATCAAGAGTACTGCTGGTGATAGTACCTGGAAAAAGTAATATTTCAGTGCGGGGCTTTGAGCACGACTAAACTGAAATTTACCGTTTTGAATGTTAGATAATTGCGTGTCTTTTTCTTGGTGTATTTTTAAATACTACAAACTCTGAAGGCTTTAAAACTTTTACGTGCGTGTACGTGAGGTGGAGAGGCGCATGCGCAGTAAATGCGTAAGAAGAGGACGTCGTTAAAAATATCATGCTCAGTGTGTTCTCACAACTAAAGACTTAAAGAGATGCCTCAGATTTTAACGTATCAAAAGAATCATCGAGAAGGAAACAAGGCGCTGTGATTTACCAGGCGACAAGGAATGGACCTCTTATAGACAAAATTTCAAAAAATTTTGAACTAGGAAAATCTTTTACCACAGCCTGAAAGAGCATCCTGAAGTTAGTAAAACTGCCACGTTTGGTCGGGAAATGTTGTAAAATAAGGAAAGTAAGTATACTCGTGCAAAGTTGGCAAATTTTGTATGTTTTTCTATTACGTGTGTGATATTAATACCCATTTTCTCGAACGGGGTATATTTTTCTATTACGCGCGGGAAATTGATACAAAATTTGCCAACTTTGCACGAGTATACTTTTCTTATTTTACAACATTCCGCAACCAAACTCGCCAGTTTTACTAGATTCAGGTTGCTCTATCAGGCTGTGGTAAAAGAGTTTCCTAGTTCGAAATTTTTTGAAATTTTGTCTGTAAGGTTAAAGGTCCATTGTTTGGCTAAATTCAACACCGTTGTTGTTTTAACATAAGGTTTGGTATTACCTTATACAGCTGACACAATTGCTGGCTCAGTTTTTTTAATTTTGCGCTAAATCATAGGCAGCCCAAAAATTGAGTATAACTCGCCCCATTTCCCTTCCAGCGCACGCGCACCTTTGAGTAAGACTTCATCTATATAAATTACATAAGGTTGGCAACTTTAGCATCGTTTACGAAGGAGCGATGTAAACACGTAAAAAAATAATCTGCATACACCAACGAAGACTAAGCAAAAACAACAAAATACTAAACCTCTATAATTTTGCTA